>PVJS01032612.1:0-22663 GCA_004027185.1 Glis glis | reverse complement strand
TGTGTGTGTATCACTCAAGCTCTGTTCTGTGAGGCAGAGATGGGAGTTACCCCTGGCTATAATGGGCCAGGGGAGGGCCGGGCTGGAGCCAGTCCCACTGGGCTCGCTCAGTGCCATGGATAACCTGAAACCTCATGGTCTGTAGTTGTGGGGGAAGAGCAGGCTGCTACACTCCTAGAGAGGGCTCCAGGGGTACCTGAACACTACCCCTGGTGGCCCCCCTTCAGGAAGCCTTCCTCAACCCTCGGGCTTAAGCAAAGAACCTTCCTCTCAGCCCCAGGGCAGCCTGGGCACACATTCATCAGTGCAGAATCACAATATGCTGGGGTCTGTTTCCCAACAGACGAGGGTCATGCCCTACTCATCTTTCTTTACAGGTGCCTGGTACACAGGGAATCCTCTGAGCCGGATGTGAATAGGTGACTTAGACTTGGATTCCTATCCCTGCTGTTACTGACCAGTGTGGTCTTGGGCAACTTGATGGACCTCTCTGAGTCTTAGCTGCTTTAGCTCTATGGTCATACTTTTTATTTTTATTTTTTTTTGGTACTGGAGGTACCAAAAAAGGTAGGCAGTCTACCTCTGAACTACACCCCCACCTCTGTTTTATTTTTTATTTTTTAACAAGGTCTCACTAGGTTGTTGAGGGGTCTCACTAAATTGCTGACGCTGGCCTTGAACCTGTGATCCTCCTGTCTCAGCTTCCCCAAGTACTGCAGTCAGACTTTAAAAAATATATATCATTATCTTAAAAATTTCTGGTACTGGAAATTGAACCCAGGAGGGGCATTCTACCTCTGAGCTACACCCCCAGCCTCTTTTATTTTTTATTTTGAAACAGGGTCTCACTAAGTTGCTGAGGGTCTCCCTTATTTACTGAGTCTGGCTTCGAACCTGCGATTCTCCTATCTTAGCCTTTCAAGTACTGGGATTACAGGCGTGCGCCACCACATCCAGCTCTTGTTCATCCATTCATCTGTTGT
Source organism: Glis glis (assembly GCA_004027185.1). Lineage (NCBI taxonomy): Eukaryota > Metazoa > Chordata > Mammalia > Rodentia > Gliridae > Glis > Glis glis. Next base: position 21,680 of record PVJS01032612.1, on the reverse strand, counting down.
GGACTCATAGGTAAAGATTTAAGCTCCACGTCAGTGTAGTTTTCTGTCTACTCCTGCACAGCTGATCACTCGTCTGCTCGTGTGTTTATGCATGCAGCGAACGTGCCTGACAGAAGAGTAGGTGTTGGGTAGACCAACAGGCCTGGGAAGGGCCTTCCTAGTAGGGGAGCAGCCCAGGTGTGCAGGAGCAGTGGGGGGGAGTGAGATTGAGGGGGCCTTGGGGAGGCTGCAGGTGGTGCCAATGGCAGGCAGGGCAGGTAGAGGTGCGGGGCAAAGCGCAAGTGAGATGGGGATTCAGGGGCAGGAGGGGCCAGATTCCTGAAGGGTCACGGTCACCATACAGGGGCCGCAGGGTGTGGGGAAGGAAGCTACCAGGGAGAGAGGGGTCTAAAGCCTGCTGGATGTGCTCCTCCATGGGTAACACATTACATCAGCAGGTAAGGTATTGGATAGAGTGATTTTTAAGGTTACAATATCTCTTGATATTGGCGATGCAAAGATAGAAGGTCCCTGACTTATGGGAATTAACTGGGTACTAACTTGGCCCTTAGGGATCTTAGAGGTGCCAGCTGTGTGCACTGGGGGCTGGTGTCAAGTTGGTGGGGAGGCCTCCCATAACTACTGAGAACCACCTGGCCATGACTTGAAACCCACAGCTCTGCCCACTTGGAGTCAAAGTAGCTAAGAAAGTCAGCTGTGGCTTTCAACTGGGGGGATGCAGGAAACTCACTGAAACGTTGTCAAACTGAATGGTTCGGAGCAACCTAGGACTCCCTGAAAATTACCTAAGAGAAACGGAGGAGACCCGCCTCAGATCCTGTTTCTCTGTCACTAGCTGGGTGACATGCACAAAATTGCTTGACCTTGCTGAGCTTGCTTTTTCATCTGTAAAATACGGAGGACAAGACCCACTTTGCTTATTTCAGATTAGGAATTCAGGAGTGATCCAAACAGACACGATGGTGCCAGTGGGGCACTGCCATCTCTGTGAGCCCCTCATCTGGGGGGACTGGGGTCATGCGCTGGGAATGATGGGTGGGGTGGCTTGCAGAGCGGAGTGGGACTATGAAGGGAGATGAAGGATTTAGGACTCGGGGGGGGGGCACAGACGGGGCAAGAATCCCCAGTCCTTGGGTGTTGGTAGTAGCAATTTGCTGGGAGGTTGCTCTGGCCACGTGCTGGTGACAGATGGAGCTTGGGCTGAGACTCCACAAGGGGGGACAGTAATATCTTCGTGGACAGTCTCATCCCGAGGAGGACTCTGCTGGGAGCTGTCTCTGGTGCAGATGAAGCCCAGATCACCGAGTGCGAGGGCTATGTCCCAGGATGAGCCCCAAACCTGAATTCAGGAAAGAAAGCCCTCTCCTGAGCCCCGGCTCTGCCCTCCTGGTCTAGGGACCTCTCTGTTCCAGTTTTTTCATCTGGGGCCCCAGAAGTGTACCTGACTCAGTGGCTAGGCACTGAGCAGGAAAGGACCTTTGAAGCTAAAGAGCTGAAGAAATGCTCATTTCTTGTCTCATCCTTCCCTGTTCAGGGAGCTAAAAGATGCTGCTGTCTTCCTCGCAGCTGTCCCTGGGACTCTGGGTCCATGGGGCCCACCCACTGCTCAAGGCGCACCGCCACTTGCCAGCCTCAGCGCCCAGCGCGCCTGTAAAAGCTAAGAATACGTCATAAAGCTGCCGTAAGGTTTTACGAGCCCTCTTTGCCAGGGACCGATCTTGGGGCTGTGAATCACTCCAGCGTCTAAACACGGGGCTCAGAGTGTGGGACCCCAGGCAGCGAGCAGATGGGATAAAGACAGGTGACTTCCAGGGGGTGTTTGCAGCAGCAAGATTGTGCAGCCCCCAAAGGGCTCCAGCTCTGGGTGACCTTGGCTGACTCTCCTGCCACCTTGGTTGGGCCATTTAGTTTGGTTCCAGAGACAGGAATGGAAAAGAATAGAAGAAGGGAAAAATAAGATAGAGGAGTGCACAGGCGGACATGGAGGTGCACATCTGTAATCCCAGTACTAGGGAGGTTGAGACAGGAAGATCACAGGTTTGAGGTCATCCTCAGCAACTTAGTGAGGCTCTCCCCAACTTAGTGGGACTTTGTTTCAAAATCAAAGATAAAACAGGGCTGGGGGTGTAGCTCAGAGGCAAGAATTTGGAGTCAAACAGAGCTTGGCCTGGGTTGGCTATTTTCCACTGTGTAATGAGCACAGGTCACTTAACCTCATTGAGCCTTAACTTTTTCATCTGTAAAATGGGGATAATGGGAGCACTACGCTGAACTGTTCAAATGAGATGATGGAGGTAAAGTGTTTAGCCTGATACCTTGAACAAAGCGGTCAATATTATTATATTAAACACTAATGATGTTTGTTTTGATAATAATTTAAAATGTAAATACTATTTTTTGCACAGTGATTAGTAAGTAAAAGAGTCCAACAAATATTTTCTAAAGGATTAAATGAACACATGAATGAATGAACAAATGCATAAACTGAAAATGTTTAAAAGGGAAAAAGAAACCTGGCGTGCACACCGGGTGCACGCCTGTAATCCCAGTACTTGGGAGGCTGAGATAGGAGGATTGCTGGTTTGAGGACAGCCTCAGCAACTTAGCAAAACCCTGTTTCAAAATAAAAAATAAAGCCAGGCATGGTGGCACATGCCTGTAATCCCAGTATTTGGGAGGCTGAGACAGGAGGATCACAAGTTCATGGCCAGCCTCAACAATTTAGCGAGGCCCTCTCCAACTTAGTGAGATCCTGTTTCAAAATAAAAAATAAAAATAGGGCTGGGGGGTGTAGCTTGGAAGTAGAATGCCCCTGGGTTCAATCCCCAGTACCACAAAAATAAATAAATAAACAATAAAAAAATAAAATAGGGCTGGATGTATAGCTCAGAGGTAGAATGCCCCTTGGTTCAATCCCCAGTACCACACAAAAATAAAATAAAGTAATGAATAAAAAACTAAAAAGGGCTGGGGGTATAGCTCAAAGGTAGAATACACCTGGGTTTAATCCCCTATACCCCCCCAAAAAGGAAAAAGAAGGAAAAGAAAATCTAACTTGAATGTCACCATTTCTGTAAAACCCTCTCTTACCTTCTTTGGCCTCCATTTTCCTCACCACAAACCGAAGGTTTCAGAATATTATCTTCAAGATCTCTCCCAGCTCTTATATCTGAAGACTCTTGATTTTTATTCATTACATTCATGCCTCTACCCAATATTTATTGAGTATCTACTATGTACTTCCAGCATTCTAGGTACTGTGAGCAGAATACACAAAATCCTTGCCTTTGTTGTTGTGGTGGTGGTGGTACTGGGGATGGAACCCAGGGACATTTTACCTCTGAGTTACACCCAGCCCTATTTTCTTTTTTATTTTGAAACAGGATCTTGCTAAATTCCTGAGGGTCTTGCTAAGGTGCTGAGTCTGGCCTTGAACCTGTGATCCTCCTGTCTCAGCTTCCCAAGTACTGGGATTACAGGTGTGTGCCACCGTGCCCAGTTACCCTTGCCCTCTTGACACTTGCTTTTGGGGGATGACAGAGATGAAAAACATACACACACACACACACACACACACACACACACACACCATGATGAATAGCTAAGTTATATACTCAACTAGATGTCACTAAGTGCTGCGGAGAACAAGAAAACAGGGCAAGGTTGGATGGCGATGGCCAGGCAAGGCTAGTAAGACTTTAGGCAGGGAGGTCAGGCTGGTGTGCACTGGCGTGGTGCTCTTTGAGCCCACTTGAGGCAGGTGGGGGAGCAATGGGTGCTGATGTCTGGGGAAATCTCTGCAGAGGATATGTTAGGCTGCTTTCTGTCACTATAACAGTACCTAGTTCCAGCACCTCCCCAAAGCACTAGTGCCGAGGACAAAGCCTTTAACACGTGGGCCTTTGGAAGACATTCATCAAAACCACAGCAAGGGAACAGCTAGTGTGCGTGCCCGAGGCAGGAGCTTGCCGAGTTAGAAGAACACAAGGAGTACCCAGCCCCACCTTCTGAAAAAGAGGCAGAATGAGACTCCAGTTGGTTCATTGTCCCTCCTCCTGACCCAGGCCACCCTCTCTTCCTGTCCCCAGACCCCTCCATCCAGCCTGACCAAGGCTCTCCTGACTATAAATGATGTTCAAGTTTCTTTTCCAATTCACTAACTTAAATGTTATCAACTCCTTGGATGAGTGGAAACGAACCCCCAAGTTGAGCGGGCCTGTGTCCATTTCTTCCCACGAGACTATAAGCTCCTCGAAGAATAGTCTGATTTGTCTTTATGTCCTCAGCATTTGTATCACAGGTATGGTGTTTGAAGAACCGGTGGAGGGCCTGAGTCTTCTGGAAGTTTCCCTATAGCCTGGGGCCTTGTGGAGGAAGCTGTTGTTGAGAGATAGCCCTAAGCTATGCTCTCTGCCTGCACTGGCCTCAGACATCCTGCTTGACTGAGCACTGACCTCTGGGCCCAGGGGACCTCCTATGCAGGGGTAGTTGATGGGAAAAATCAGTTTGTTTACTTTTCATTAACTGTCTCAAGTGGGCTGTGCTAGAGGGATGCTGGGAGCTGGTTAGATGAGTGAGGAGACCCGGGTCAACCTCTCTTCCTCTGAGAGTATCTCCCAGGTGGGTCACCCCTGTCTTCCTCTCTCCCCCTCAGTGCAGAGCCAGGCCTCCTCCAAGCCTCCAGGCCCCTGTCCTGGTTAGTCTCCAGCCCTGTGCCGGTCTCACCTGGGGCCCAGCTACCCTAATGAAGGGAACCTATGTTCCTGCATGCGTCTCCACACGCCTCCAGAGTGAGTCCTGCTGTCTGCGCAGAAGGCCCGGTAATCGCCCCGCTATCGATCTGTGGATGGTAATTCTGAAGCAACCGTCGGAGCTCCACGGGAGAGCGCTTGATGGGGATGTGGTGATTATGGAGCAATGGCTTAGACTGCCAAGGAGTCTCCGGAGAGCTGCAGTGACCCTCAACTCTGCTCAGCACTCCCAAGGTTCATGGAGAGGGAGCCTCGAATCCCACCTTCGGTAGCTAGTACCTATGGCCCAAGGAGCATGGGGAAGGAGGTCAGGAGCCTCATTCTTAATCCTGATTGGCTGACAGGGTAGGAGGTGGGGAGAACAGGAAGTAGCTTGGACTCTGCACCCAGGACCTTCCAGGTGTCTTCCATCAAGGAGCTGAGGTATCGCTAGTGACCCGAAAGTGACATTTCAGGCTGATGCACCAAGTGAAGTGCCTTCCCATGGGAAAATAGCTCCAGATGTCTAGGCCACATCTAAGTGTACAGAGAGCCTGAGCCACCGACCTACAAAAATAATGAGGGTAAGCTGGGCATGGTGGTCTATGCCTGTAATCGCAGTACTTAGGAGGCTGAGACAGGAGGATTGCAGGTTTGAGGCCAGCCCCAGAAACTTAGTCAAGCCCTCAACAACTTAGTGAGACCCTGTTTCAAAATAAAAAATAAAGATGCACGTTGTGGTGCACATTTGTAATTCCAGTACTTGGGAGGCTGAGACCAGAGGATCACAGGTTCAAGGACAGCCTCAGCAAGTAGTGAGAATCTCATCAACCTAGTGAGACCCTGTTTCAAAATAAAAATAAAATAGGGCTGGGGGTGTGGCTCAGAAGTAGAATGCTCCTGGGTTCAATCCTCAGTACCACAAAAGAAGGTTAAAAAATAAAATAGGTTGGGGGTGTATCACGCCTCTGGTATCCATCCTCAGTAACACACACACACACACACACACACACAAAATAAAAGAGGGTAAAGAAAGTCATGAAACCCAGCTTCAGTGTCTTATTTACCTGTTGTCAGTTCTGTTTACAGAAATCTCTCAAACCCAACTGCTTTCCCCAAGAAACAGTCTTGGAACCTTAGGTGTTCCCGTGGTAAGTCCTGAGGCCCTAGCAATACTTTAGGTTTTATAAATCATGGTTAAACTCATTGGAAAATGAGGGTAGCAACAGAACAGGGTAGGTAACAGCAGCATGAAAAAGCAGATAGAAACGCTTTACAAATCATAAAGCAAATAGCAAAAGTTAGCTATTACTGTTGCACCCGCTTTTAGCAGCTACCAGTGAGTAGTAGCATTTCAACTCAAGAGGTCAAATACAAAGAGGGGTTTTCTTTTCTTTTTTAACCTTGGCCATGGAAGCTGACCATAATCTCTGTCCCCCCAAATCCAGTGAGGGCTTAGAAGGGAACCCAGGTGTGACCCCCATCAGCCCTCCAACACCAGCCCTCCCTCATCCATCCTGCCAGTCCTTCTAGTCCCTAAATCTTTGAACAAAGGACCTAAGTCTGTGAAACGGGGATAATGCTGGAATTAAGCAATTTTTTGGGTCCTTTCAGCTCTGACTTTACATGATTCACAAGAATGCTCATCTTCTGCCACCCTCTCTCCTCCACCCTGTCATCATGGCTGTCCCTAAACTTTTTCTCCCCTGGGGACTGCCTTTGACTCCAGTACCTTCTCTTTGGTATCCTCACCCACACATCTTTCCTTTGGTCTCTCGGGGTTTGACAGGAGAGATCTGTCTCTGCTCCAAGAGGTGTCCCTGAGAATTCTCAAAGAGGCCAGAAGGGGGGAAGGATCTCATGTATTTTTGGTACCAGAGATAATCAGATAATTGTGCAATTAGCAGTAATTTTATCGCTCCTGTAATTTCCTTCTAACAAGAGCCCCCTTTAAAAAAAAAAGAGGATTTCTTTTCCCCCCGTTGTTGTTGTTTTGTCTGCAGTGTCTGTCATCAGAAATTTGGTCGGACACCCACGCGCTCCGCGGGGAAGCGAGGGGGAGGGGAAGGACGCGGGAGGCAGAACTCCTGGGGGACAGAATCTGCCATGCGGGCAGCTCTGCCGGGCTCCCCCGCCGAGCGCAGACTGGGAGGAGGCTGCGACAGTCTCCCGAGACGTCTCCAGTCTCTACAGCGACACCCCCACCGTCCTCCACCCGCTGGGGAGGGAGAGTTGGGAGAGACACGGGAGGCTGGGACTTGCTGTGGGCAGGACAGGCCTCCCCATTACATGTCGCAGGTGGGGCGCAGGGGCCCGCGCTCGACTCGGTTTCCCCGGGCCCAGGACCCGGCCCTACGTGGCACTCACATCCCCTCGCCACGTGGGCTGTGCACTGAGGGGACAAACACCCTCAAGGCCTAGCGCCAGGTAATTACCAAGCAAATTCCCGGCGATTTCCTCTCCTCCCCCGGGCAGTGCCTGCTGCGTGTTCCCTGATTCGGGCCCCGGCTGTGCAATCAGCGCCAGGTAACCTGCGGGGACCCGTAATTGCTCTGGAGTTGCCTGGGACTTTGCAAGGTAAGCGCGCGGGCGCGCTGGGCGCCACCTCCCTCGGCCGGATGCGGGGGACCCGCGGAAGCCGGGTGCTGCGAGGAGCCAGGTGGGGCCACATCCCATTCCGCGAAGTGAAACAGCAGCTTTGCGCCGATGGAGCCGGCGTGGGGAAAGCTGGTGCGGAGAGGAGAGAAGGGGAGACGGGCACTCGTGGCAGGAGAGGGCCGCCTTGCCCTGTCCCCGGGGAAAGGGGCCTTGGGGGGACACGGGATCCTCCTGTCCGTTCCCTCCGGTGCAGAGGCGCCTCATTGATGAGCCTTGTCATCATCCTTCAAGTGTAATTTTTTTAAATTGCAAAAATCTTACAGAGCTATTAACCTCAAAAGAGTTTAACATATGGCAGACCGAGTCTCCCTCTTACCCTAATTATAAGGCTTGCAGTAATGGGGCTGTCTTTTAAGTTACAGCTGCTGCGCTTTTGGCTTTCGCTAACATTACATCCTATTAAAGAGCTACATTAAATGCATGCAAATTGCTGGAGCGACCGCACTCTCCCGACCAATGAGGGGGACGGATTGCAGCCGAGGCGGCGATATCGGGGTCAGACTCACCCTGCTGCGAGCGCCATATGATCTATCAATCAAACTCCTCTCATTAATTAACTAATTCATTAAATATCTTTATATATGAAGGCCCGGCCAGGCGGAACATTGTGTTGACAGGGACGTCCGGTCAGCACTTAGCTCTGCGCTCCCCTCCCCTCCTGCACGAATCACCGGTGACTAAGGGAGGTCAATTTCCCAGTGTCTGCGGGCGGGAAGCAACCCCTGTGCGGCCCCTGGGGGCGCCCTCCGTGGGGCTCCTTCCGCCTGACCCCCATCTGTCCAGCCTCCTCCCAGTGGCCTGTCCTCTCACCTGTGTTGTTCTGAGGAGCAGCCTGTGTAGCTTGTGCCTCTGCTCCCATTGGCAACCCCTAGAGGCCGGGACTGGGAAGGGTCTTGCTCCTCTGGTGCCCAGGTCCCTAGCACAGGGCCCAGCCCATGGCAGATGCTCTGAGAGCTGGTTCGGGATTGGAGTACCTTCCTCTCTCCAGAACTTCTGGGACGCTCTTCCAGAAGACACCCCAGAGAGTAGAGGAGAGGAGCCAGGTGAGCAGATGACCTCCCTGGAGAGGAGCAGGGTGATTTATTGGGGGTATGGAGGAGGGACAGGGATGGGGGGAGGCTTAAAGTTCAGAATTGGCCAGAAACACGGCCAGGATACCCAGACTGAAGCCAATGCCTGTGCCAGAGAGAATTGTGTCACTCCATGAACAACAGACAGTTTAGAATGGATGCTGGGTTGCTATATATATATAATGTAATGTGTGTGTGTATAATTTAATATATACTATAGATATCAAACTTCTTTCACTAATTTATTAAATATCTTTCTATTTGAAGGCACACCTGGCCAGAACACACACACACACACACACACACACACACACACACACACACACTAATTTAATTTCTTGAGCAATCTTATTTAAAGTTGATAGCAACTTTGCCAGGTGTTTGTTTTGCCTATAGACTATAGGAAATGAAACAGAGGCTTACAGACTGGTAAGGATCTAGTCCCAGGTTCAAGTGGCAGAGCCAGAAGTTGGACTTGGGCTTTCTGGATTCAGGGCCTACTGCTATGTCATTGGGATGTTAGAAACAAAACGATGCTCATGAGATCAGCAAATGGGAGTTGCTCTCCAGTCACCTGCTACCCCCTTCGTCCACACAGTTGTCTTTCTTTCCTTATTTTGTAGTAGCAGCTATCATCCCTGCCTTCTTAGATGGGCTGGTGGGTTCGGGAAGGGGAGGTCACAGCATACCCCATTATTCAAGCTGTTTACACCTAACGGTGTTTAGAATGGTTGGAGGGATTTTCCAAATGGAGCACCTGGAATGGACAAAACCAGCTACTTTGTCTTTCTGGAATGGAAAGATGTGGGGCAGCTGGACACAGGAATGGGGATGGGATGGGCAGCTCCTGGAGAACACTCCTCCATCATGCCAGGCCATGGCCCTGCTGGAGAGGGCAAGCGTGGATGAGGACTTCAGGTCGAAATGAAGGGGTCTGTGCAGGTGTTGGCCTCAGCTCCTGCTGTTCAGCTCACATAAGTCCCCAGTTGCACAAGGCAAACTGCCCAAAGCCTAGGAATTCCTGGGAAAATGCATGCCCAGACCCTTTTATGCGCCTCTCTCTCCCCCTCTCCATCTCACTCACTCTCATGCCCTTCTGAGACATGGGGCTAATGGACTTTGGCCGCTAGCACCTGTGCTGTTGGGCACCAACCTCGCCATGGGCCTCTATAGCTTCCTCTAGCCCCCTTGGTTCCCAAGAATAGTTTTGGAATGGGGCGTGCTGTGATAATGGGGGTTAATGGTAACCTTGGAATCAATTTTCCCTCCCAGAAGAAAATTCTCCAGGCTTAGGCTGCACACACTATAATAGTGAAAATGGCTCTAGATTTGAAAAATTGGCACGTTGTAGTCCAACAAGGCAATTTTTGAATTGTTCCATGCAGCTGTGCGCCTCTGGATGCTATGCGGCTCGTGTCCTAAAGCCGCAGAGGGAGAACATTTTCCAGCCAAAAACAGCTCAGAGGTGGTTTTTCTTCTTTCTCCCCAGCCTGAATTTGTTTTTTTTTTTTTTCACCTGCCCAAAATCCTTAAAACTTTGGCCTCTACCTTAGCAGCTGCCAGAGCTGCCTGATAAGGAGAGAGTGTCATGGGTCTCTGTAGAATCTCCTTCCTGTGGGCTGAGGGCAGAGGACCTGGGAAAGAGTGTTTCCTAAAGAACACTGTCCACACATGGGCAGCTTGGAAAGGCCAGAGCAATTCAGAAACACAGCTTCCAAACAGCTTTTCTAGGCTAGTATCAGAGCCAGGCCTTTCTTAGACCAAATGACAAGAACCCAGATGAGGAAGTATCTTTGATCATTGCACATGCTACCTGATTTTGATGAGCTGTTTTCTCTATTATAAGATGAGAACCATTCTGACTTGGGTTTATAAACATTTAAAATGCAAAGCAAGTCATCTTAGAATAAAAACATAAGATATATCTCTCAAGTAATGGAAGCACAGAATGTAAGGACTGCAGGGCAGCTTACCAATTGCTTAGTAAATGTCCTCATTGTGAAGATGGGGAAATGGAGGTTGCCCAAGGTCACACATCTAGTCAGTGGATAAGATCTTCATCTCACTGCATAGCACTGCAGGCTTTTTGGGTAATGACCCAAGTGGGCAGGGAAAGCCATTGTTCTGTTCCTCTGCTCCGGTGGCCACAGCTCTCTTCTTTCAGCTTATTTCCCCCTTCATGAGTTCTCTTAATGGTGGGACTTACTTGGTGACTCAAGATGAGAACCAAATTATGTGTTGAAATGGAACATGGAACAAGGGCTGAAGTGGTGCCTGACCCGCTGGTTGGTCTTGCTGTTTCTCTAATCCAATCCCACAACCGGTGCTATAATCTTTGACTTGTCCATGGATCATCCTTACTCCTTTGGATAAAGACCAGGCTCCTTTCCATGGCTTACCATGTGTGTTAGTCAGCTTTGCATTGCTGGGACCAAAACACCTGATGAGAGCCAGGCGTGGTGGTTCATGCTTGTAATCCCAGGACTTGGGCAGCTGAGACAGGAGGATCGCAGGTTCGCAGCCAGCCTCAGCTACTTAGTTAGTGAGGCCCTCGACAACTTAGTGAGACTCTGTTTCAAAATAAAGAATAATTTAAAAAAATAGGGCTGGAGGTGTAGCTCAGAGGTAGAATGCCCCAGGGTTCAATCTCTCGTACCACAACAAACAGACAAACAAAAATAAAAACCTGATGAGAACAACTAGAGGAGTAAAAGTTTATTTTGGCTCGGGGATTCAGAAGTCTCAGTACATGGTCAGCCGACTCTATTGCTCTGGGCAGAACATCATGGTGGAAGGGCGTGGCAAAGGAAAGCTGCTCAGCTCACGGCAGCTGGGAAGCAAAGAGAGAAGGGGAAGGCCTGGAAGAAGTTAAGCCCTTCAAGGGCATGCCCCCAGTGACTTCCTTCCTCCAACTAGGTCCCACCTCCCTGTGGTCCATTCAGCTCTCAGTGGATTAGCCCACTGATGAGATCAGAGCCTCGTGATCCAATCACTTCCCTAAGCACTACCTCTGAGCACTGTTGCTCTGGGGCCCGGTACTTTGAACACAAGACTTTGGAGGACATTCCAGATGCAAACTGTGCCATCCATGAGATGACTTGTGCCTGTTTCTCCTGCCCCAAGTCTCGTAACCACTGCCTCCCTCTACCTCATCCTCCCCCACCTTACACAGGCATCCTGACATTTTTTCTTCTCCTTAGATTCATCCTGCCTTTATTCCCCTTTGCATTTCGCATTCATCTTTGCACACTTGATTAGTCCCTTCACCTAGAAAACTCTATGTACCTAGCCTGTCCCTTCATTCCTACCTCCCTGGCTAATTTTGACTCATTCTTCAGTCTCAGTTGAGACACTGGTTTCTCTTCACTAAGTCTGGACTAGAAACCCTACCTATGGCCTCTAAAAGCAACCTTTCCTGCCCTATTCTATCACTTCCTATTTCGTACTATTTAGCCTATTGGAATCTCCCACCAGAATGTGAGCTGCAGAGTGCAGGGCTGTCTTATATTCATGATCACTGTCTTATCCCAGGCACCCTGTGGATTGCCTGCCTCAAGATAGGCACGCCATGAATAGATGAATGAACTATGTAAAAATAATGCCTCTACTACTAGACAAATAAACAACAGCTGACATTTATTGAGTGTATTCATGGGCCAGAAACTATGCTAAGTACTTTATGCACATTGTCTAATTTATATTAGTTCTTATATTAATGGAATGAGATAAGAGACCAGGGTTCTAGTCTTGGCTCTGTCACCAGCTGACTCTGACTTTCAGCAGTTACCATGGTTTCCTCTACTTTAGAATGAAGGAGAGAGAGAGAGAGAGAAGGGACTTCACTCCTCGGCTTTTTCCCAGGCAGAGGGATCAGGAGTCAGTGGGGGTGAGTCTATGGGGAATCAGGCCTCAGGACTCAGAAAACCAGCAGACATAGAGGGCCACCAGAAAGTCAGGAGCAGGAGGAGAGGGATCTGGCAGAGGCCGGGAAGGGCAGCGGGTTGCTCTCCCATGCTGGGGTAGAGCTTCAAAATAGAGAAGCCCGCTGCTAGCTGAGTCATTAACGCTGGTCTTCTCGCCACCACCTCGGGCATTGTCTGATTTAAGTGCAATAGCTTGTTTGGTGGATTTTGCCTTCTATAGAAATCCCCCCAAGAGTGAAGTGCTGCATTCAGCCGGGGAGAGCACAGGCCTTTGTGCACTGATGGCCCGGCCTCGGCTGAATGTGTTTGGAGTTGGTTATCAAAGGGGTGGATAAATTAGAGCGCAGGGCTGAAAAGAGAGGAAGAGGGGGCTCTTTCATGAGCAGGGCTGAGCACTTAGGCAGCTGACATGGGGCTGCGAAGCCCCAAGGCTGGCCCTCTTGCCTTTTGGCAAGAGTAGCGCTATTGGCAGGGCTGGCTGTACACTGTCAGAGCCTAAATCCAGTGATCCAACCAGGCCCTCGGGGGCAGGAGAAGGTGTGCAAGTGAGCTTCATAACAGAATGGCTGGTGAACGGGTCATTTCCCTACCCTACCTCTCCCTTTCAGCCCAGTTTAGATGTGTGCACAAGGCTTAAGCCCCTCAGATTTCTTGAGTCAAGTTCCAATAGTGCTGCAGCCTCTAAGGGGCCTCTCTAGTCTTGGGGACACTGCTCAGAGGCTTGGGCCTTTCCCTTTGTCACCTTCCTCCCACTGCCTCTCTCCAGCTCCCCAGCACACACTTGCAAGCTGGTTTTCAGGCGAGTTGTGTGTAGGGCACTGACCAGCCACGAGGACGGAGCTCCCAGAATAAGAGAGCCTGGGCAACTGCCACTCTCTATGGACTTGGCTTCTGATATCCAGAATTAGAGGACGAGCCAGGCACAGCTGTCAGCTGAGTCACAGGCAGCGCTGCCTAAATAACAAATGCCACGGGGTGCCCAGTTTTTCCCTGCAAGAATACCTCACCCTATTTTTCAGTGGATCTTTTACCCCTATCGTGTCCCTATCCTCCCTTTCATCTCCCATCCATAGTGCTGTGCCATTTGGTATCCAGATCAACAAGGGCCGTTCTGCCTGGACCCAGAGACCTGCCTTTTCTTTGCCCATTAACAACTAACCCTTAATAGCAAAATCTTAGAAGCATATTGTTTCCCAGCTGGAAGGAACTAGAGACACCAAGCTGTAGACCTATTATTTAAAAACTGTTGTAAGTTGTGGACATTTTTGAGAGTTGTCTAAAAGTTATGACTCTACACCCCAACAAAACACATGTGTTGTCGTGCATACAAAAATTTACTTGCCATTTCAGGGGGGTTGCATGCTCCAAATGTATGTACATATCATGCCCTAGTTGCCCATTTGAATGATCTGAGAGCTTTTAGTAAATTCTCAGGTCTGGGTCTTCCTCATAGAGATTCTCATTTAATTTTTCCAGGGTGGGGTCGGGCATGAGTATCTTTCTTCCTCAAATACTCTAGGTGAATCTAAGGCAGCCAGGGTCAAGACTCATTGCCCTAGCCACTCTTAAGACACCCCCTACTTATGGATTCCAGCTGCGGAGAGTGTGAGCCCGCACAGACAAGCCTTGGAAGGCCAATGCTGGCCAGCTGCGAGGAACAGGCAAGACACCACGAGCAGATTTATCATTTTGCCCACTGAGCTTAAATCCTTCCCTTCTTTTCTTACCCCTTGAGGGGTGCTGTCTCGGTGTTCACTTAAAATAATTTAAGCACTCCACAGTGGGGAAGGAGCTTGGTTGCCTTGATGTGCTGCTGTCATTTCAAGGAGCTCAATAAAAATTTAGTTTCGGTGTTCGTTCAATGCGACTTCCACATAGAGGTCTTATGTTGCAAACCAGATTTCTCTTTTCATCTGGTCACCCCCAGGGAAATTGTGTATTTGAAATTCAAACAATATTTGGGCAAGAAGAATTTCTCATTATATGCGGTGGGGAAGGGCAGGGAGAGGAAAGCGTGGGGAAATGATTGAGTGACATTTCTATTTGCCAGTTTGACTTCTCCACCAGTGGCAGCCGTGGTTTGGGGCTGCCAGAGAACTTCAGCTTCCTGGTGTGGACTAGAAATGCCAGGCCCCTGGAAATAAATAATTGGGAGGAGAAAAGTGTGAGGGGCTAGAGATGGATGTGAAGAGTCAGTGTGACCTCAAGCTGATATTGCTGGTAACAAAGAGTATCACATAGGCAGCGTTCTGTATTTTGCACAACTTCTTTTTAGGGAGGAGGTGGTTGGAGTTCTAGACCCTGAGGTTGAAGGGAGTTCAGAGGTCATCTGGATCTACCTTCCTTCACGGGTAGTTAGAGACAACTGCCCTCTATAGCATCCTGACACTGGTCCAGGCACTTAAATGGATTCACATAAAATATATTTCTTAGCCTGGCATGGTGGTGCATGCCTATAATCCTACTACTTGGGAAGCTGAGACAGGAGGATCGGAGGTTCAAGGCCGGCCTCAGCAACTTAGCGAGACCCTGTCTTTAAAAAAAAAAAAACTAAACTACAAAGGGCTGGGATGTAGTTCAGGGTTCAGTTCCCAGTACTATATATATATATATATATATATATATATATATACACACACACACACACACACACACACACACACACACTCATACATACACATTTAATGCATATATACATTAATACAATATATAGTATATATATACTATATATATATATTTATATATATATACATTTATTTATGTTTATTTATTTTGTAGTACTCAGGATTGAACCCAGGGGCATTCTACCTCTGAGCTACCACTCCAACCCTTTTTATTTATTTTTTAAATAGGGTCTCATTAGGTTGCTGAGAGTCTAGCTACATTGCTGAAACTGGCCTCGAACCTGCGGCCCTCCTGTCTCAGCCTCCCAAGTCCTGGGATTATAGGTGTGTACCACCATGCCCAGTTTATATGCATTTATTGAGCACCAACATTGTTTGGCACATGGCAAGTGTTTAGGGGAAGTCAGAGACTGACAGGACTTAACAATTTTCCTGAATAACTTCCAGTTTCCTGGAGGACCCCAACAGCTGAAATGTCAGGGACACAGTGATCAGCACTGTGCAGAAGGAAGCTGAGAGGAAGAGTGTTCACCTTGGCTGAGAGTCCACGAGGAGCCAGGTGCTTTCCCAAATGACCTCTCTCAGTCCCGGTAACTCTTGCAGATACGTACTATTTACAGAAAGTGACACTAATGCTCGGAGGGGGTACATGTGCCTTCTCAGGGCGACATAACTAATAATGAATGAGGAAGCATGGTGCCCAGTATATCCCAGGCCGATGGTTTGCCATAAGAAAAAGTTTTCTAGGGAATGTTTAAAAGGGCAAAGACTGCTGGGCATGGTGGCGCACGCTTGTAATCCCAGTACTTTGGGAGGCGGAGACCGGAGGATCCGGGTTCGCGGCCAGCCTCAGCTCACTCTCTCTCTCTCTCTCTCTCTCTCTCTCTCTCTCTTTACCTAGTGAGGCCCTCCGCAACTTGGTGAGACCCGATTTCAAAATAAAGTATAAAAAATAGGGCCGGGGGTGTAGTGTGGAGGTAGAATGCCCCTGGGTTCAATCCCCGGTACCGCAAAAAAAAAAAAAAAAAAAAAAAAAAAAAAGGGCAAAGACTGGCTTGTGACTGGGGTGGGAGATGAGTAGGAGTGGAAATTTGGAATCTTGGCTCTGTCATTTCTTAGCTGTGTCACCTTGGGCAAATTATTTACTCTCTGGGTTCCTCAGTTCCTCATCTGTAAAATCAGAGTAAGTAGTCCTTGCTGGGAAGAGTTGTAAAGATCAAGTAAGTAACATGTGCAGTGTTTAGAAAAATGCCCGGCATGCTGTAAGCCCTTCATAAATGTTGGGTATGATTTTTACCTTGTGGGGATTTAATTCTGATAATGGTATACATAGCAGAGGATCAGAGGCGAGACACAGAAGGCCCAGATGTTTGTTAGGAGCCCATGGTAATAGTCCAGGCAAGAGGGTGCAAGGATGGAACCTGGCGTGGTAACCATGGTCCCTGCAGAGGGGTGGGACCGGGTTACTCCACTTCTGCTTGGTGGCGGAGGTGAACTCACTCACGTGTCACCCTGGATGACTCGGCCGGGAGGGTAGCAGGCCAGTCCCTGAGCTCTAGGAGCACTGGGTGAGTGGGGGAGATGAGAAGCTGGGTGTGACTGTGTGTTGAACAAGCAGCCACAGAGCCCAAAGAGGACCCCGGGAAGGCGGTCTAGGCGTGCCCTGCACTTGTTTCTGTGCTTCTATGCCCCCTGCTGGGTCCCAGGAAGCCCCACCTGAGTCCCCAGGGCCCCTTTACAGCTGTTTCCCTCAAATGGTCCGGGCCTTAGGACCTTGGGTCCCTGTCAACACAGGTGACGTTTCCTGCTGTTGCCATGGGGCAGGGCTGGGTGTGAGGGATGGTAGGCAGGATCCCCACACTGTGTGGACTAAGAGGAAAGAGTGGTCAGTCCCTACAGAAAACAAGTGTTATGACTTGGCAGGAGGAAGTCAGTGAGTGACTATGGGGCTGTCAGGCACTTCCTGTTGTCACAAGAACCCCGTGATGTGGGACCCAGGGCCCTTCTGAACTCTTACCCCTGTCTGATCATGTGCATGCGGCATTGTAGGATGTGGTGGCTACAGCTCGCTGCACTGAGATAGCTTTTGGTGGGTAGGAGAATCAGCCAGGAGCTCCCCCAGTCCTCTACCCCCCGCTCTCTGCCACCCTGCCTGCTGGTGACATTGCTGCTGCTGTTGCTACCATGGGCACAGATTCAGAGGGCTCCCTGAGTTACGCATCAGGGATTCAGACAAAAGGAGGCTTGCAACGGAAGGGGTGAGTCTTAGAACGAAATTACCAGCCTGCTGTCAAGCAGACACTGCCTCTGCAGAGCCGACTCCAGACAGGTTGCGGCACGTCAGGCCTGGGCCTGCCTGGGCTTGGCAGGGGTCCTATGGGCAGACAGAGTCAATTACCCAGAAAGGGTTCCACTTAACTTCCCCCACTGCTCCCAGGCCCTGCCCGGCCTCCGCAGCCTCACCAGCCTCTGCCAAAACACCGTCAGCCTGCGCTGGAGCTGGCCGCCTGCCAACCCTGTCTTCGGGCACATCCAGTGCCACCCTTGCAAGGGGCCAGGTTCCAGCCCTCATCAGCTCCAGGGCTGCCTGTGCTGGCCCTTGGCCAGTGGATTTCCATTCCTCCTCCTGCAAACCCGGCAGGATCCTTAGGTGGGAGGGAGCATCAACAGGCTGCCTCATCTGTGATGTCCCTTGGCAGGTGGCTTCCCCCCTCTCGTGACATAAGCATCCCACATGGTCCTAATCCTCCTTGGTCACCTGTCCTAGTACAGTGTGTGGTTACAGTTTGGGGCTTTGAAGTCAGACAGACATGGGTTTGAATGCTGGCATAGCCACGGACTGCTGTGTGACCAGGCACATGACTTTAACCTCTTTGAACTTGAGTTTCACTGTTGGCGAAGTCAAAATAATAATAGTGTATACGTACAGGATTATTGTGAGGATCAAAGAAGATAGTGGGATTAAGTACCCCATGTGCCTGGCACATGATAAACACTTAACAAATATACTTTGCTTCTTCTTCCTCCTCCTCTTCCCCTCCCTGACTCCCCCTCCTTCTTCTTTTCTTCCTCCCTCTTTCCAGCCTCCTGCACCCTCCCCCTTTAATCATGATCCTCACTTATCGGGAAGTTTGTTGTTTCTGTTCCTCTTCTCTGTTCTAGAGACATGAATTGGGAGAAAAATCTAGCTTCTAGCCTAGTCCTGTCCACCAGTTCTCTTCATATTTATAGTTATAAAACATATCATGGCGTTGGGGTACGCTTCCCCTAATTGGCTGACACACAGGTTGGGGACTTTGGGTTCTTTTAGTCCCAAGGGCCATCTGCTTCTTCTCTGTGTTTGACCACTGTGGTTTCATATTTCACAGACATTTCCTCTCTGCACACCCCTCCAACTAGCATCTCCCAAATGTTTGCTGTTGGCCATAAGCACCCCAAAGATGCAGCACAGAGCTCTGTAGGTATAATGCTATGACAGGATAGCAGCTTCAGTGATGTCCAGTGGGGGGAAGGCAGAACCCTCAGTCAGTTAGCCATTAAGTCACTCAACAAGCACTTATTGAGAGCCAGTGTTGTGCTTGGGACATGAGAGTTTAAAGACAGACAAGACATGACTCCGCCCCTCAAAGGCTGAGCCATCTGATGGGAAGGTGGGCTAGTAAACAGATCATTACAATAGAGCGAGTGATATGCTCTGCCAGGCTTCGACCAATGCTACTGAAGGAGAGGGGTCAGAGAGGTGCCTGGGACTCAGTGGAGAGACGCATTCTGCAGGTGCACGAGTTCACTGAGAAGCCGGGAACATGGAAACCCACACTTTCCCTCCATCCTGGGAAGGTGTGGACCCTAAAGATGGAACATTGGCTGCGCGGTGGACTCCAGCCATCAGCAGTCTTTCCCAGCTTGTACTCTAGAAGTCTGTACACAAGTCTTTCTTTGTAAAGGACCTATTCCTGGGGGGCCAGACAACATCTGGGCAGAAGGCGCTCTCTGGATGCATCTCAGGAGTGGGGCAGTGTGCCCCCTTCGTTCTCCCTTGCCATGGAGAGGGATTGGTGAGGTGGGGCTGACGGATTCTGTGAGCAGTGGCTGCACCCCAGTTCTATACTAATTGTGCTAGACAGAGCTGTTTAAATACCACCAGACAGAATATTACTCAAATTAAAATGAGGCCTTAAATGTCATTATTTGTGTCATTATTAATAGCCCCTAATTGTGTTCTCTAATCATCATGAAATTATGTTAGTATTAATATTCACGTCAAAGCTGCCTAGGGAACTTGGAAGATTTAAAAAAAAAATTATACCATATGTCAGTTCCCATGAATGTGAAGCAAGTGCTGGCGTTAGTGCTCAGGCTCAGGCTGCAGATGAGACGGTGGCCTGTGAGGGTTTGGGACCGGGCTGGCCCTTCTCCCAGAGTGACTGGCTCCTGCATCCCTCCACCTGGAGAGACTTTGCAGCATCCAGAGGACCTGTTCTCCTGGAACCTGCTGCAGATCTCAGCCAGCTACTCTGCGGGACTGAGAATCCGTGTTTGGTGCCCTGGGACATGACACCTTTCCTTCTCTCCTCCGACTTTGAAAGCTGCCTTTGTCTAGACACCATAATACAATCTGCTGCCATCCGGCCTGTCCTCATTCTCCATCTACCCACAGGCACCACCTTGGTATATTTCGGAACCTGCCCAAACTGCCCTCCATTGCTTGGGGAAGAGGCATGAAAGAAATAGGACTGAGTCTTCCAGAGAAATGTACTACATAATATGATGCAGAAAGAACTTTCAGACAATGCAAAGACTCAGAATTTAAAAGTATATACAGGGTGAGCCGGGAGTGGTGACAAATGCCTGTAATCCCAGTACTTGGGAGGCTGAGACAGCAGGATTGCAGGTTTGAGGCCAGCTTCAGCAACTTAGTGAGACCCTGTCTCAAAATTAAAAATGAAAAGGGCTGGGGGTAGAGCTCAGAGGTAGAATGCCCCCTGGGTTCAATCCCCAGTACCAAAAAAAAAAAAAGTATATATAGGATATCCATAACATCTGGAAAGAGCAAGAATCTACCTGCCCTCAAGGTTATCTTTACACTGTAAGGAATAAAACAATATTCCTCACATTTCTGTACTTCATGGACAGTCTGTCCTTTGCCTAGCGTGAACCTTGCCAGGCCTTCCTTGGGAAAAACGTGACTCCCGATGCCAGGCTGGGCTCCGTTTGCATGCCTGCTCAGCGGGGGAGCTGGGTGATGCCTCCCCTCCTGTCGCCTGGGACTCCAGTTCTGCGCCCCCTCAGGTTGGCACCGGGCTAAGAGGTGGGGTGTGACAAGGCCGGCGACATTGCCAATTAGAGCTCCCCTCTCTCTGGGGATGTATGGGGTGAGCGCCCTGGGACGCCCAGAGGCAGCAGCCTCCCGCTGACATCACTCAGGGGCTCCTCTTCATCGTTTCTACAACATTCCTTGAGGCTGCCTGCTCAACGCCTCAGTCATCCGCTAATGGAGTCCACGTGACCGCGATGTGTCAGACAAATCTGGGGCAAGCGCCTCACTCTCTTCTCTGAGCCCTTGGAATTCTCTGGAACTGAGAATATTCAAATGCCTTTCTTGGTGAAACAGCATGCTTCCAACCCCCAAAATATTATGACTCGAGTTAAATATAACCTAGAGCACGAAAATAACGGCACAACACGGGGAGCAGAGAAGCCATGGAGGGAGCGGCTTGCGTGCACACTCGCGTGTACACAGAGTGTCTGTCACGCTGGGTGTGGCACGGCACCCGCAGACCCCACAGCCACATAGGCAGAGAGCCCACAAAATCACACAGAAGCCTTGGAGCATTCTGCCTGGAAAGTTGCCACTTCAGCCTGGATAGGCCTTGAATCTGCTGGTGTGTGTGTGTGTGTGTGTGTGTGTGTGTGTGTGTGTGTGTGTGTGTTTTCACAATCAGATGTGGTTTGACTTAAAGGGTGGAGGAGGAACTATCTTCTCTTCCCTGTGATGTGGAAAAGACTTGCCTGCTTTCTCAGCCGTGAAGGGAGGCAGGGTAGGACAGGCGGTGCCAGATATGGCCAGGCACGGCTGATACTTATTTCCCAGCCCAGAGGCCAAACAACATCACCCCCGAGCCACTAGATTGCTTTTTCAGATCATCCGAGGAGCAGCCTTGACCTGTGGGAGGGAGGTGGGTAGCGTGTGTCTGGGACTGTGAGCCAGGTTCTGCAGCCTCTTTGCTTCCTTGTAAGCGCATGCACAAGTTTATGGTGAAAACTCAGTGGGTCATAGATAAGCAGAAGGTCTCCTGAAAGTCAGCCGCTCTGAATTCCAAACCCAGTGATTACAGTAATTGTTGGCCTAGGGCTGGATTTGAACCAGTGAACCTCGAATAGAAGCAGAGAGCAAGCCCCCTTTCAAAGGCATCCCCTCACGGGGTTACTCAGCAACACGGCAAGGGGCTGCTCCTCTCCCCTGCACCAAGGGCCAGAGGTCAAATAGCTCAGGCCACGCCAGAAGAGCAGATGCACTGACATCTTTATATTAAGAATACTTTAAGCCGGTGGCGCACGCTTGTAATCCCAGTACTTTGGGAGGTAGAGACCGGAGGATTCGGGTTCATGGCCAGCCTCAGCTCTCTCTCTGTCTCTCTCTCCCTGTCTCTCTCTCTCTCTCTCTCTCTCTCTCTC
>PVJS01032611.1:0-22664 GCA_004027185.1 Glis glis | reverse complement strand
AAAAAAAAAAAAAAAAAAAAAAAAAAAAGAAAGAGAAACTCCTTGGAAGAATTTAACCATGGAATGCACAACATTTGCTGAGGTAGATTTCAGAATTTTCATTAACTCCTTTATTCTTACCATTTTTCATTTTTGAACAATAATTTTATAGCAATTAACTGTGCATTTCTTACCATTGTATGCTGTGTGTATTGGGGGCAGCGAATATAACTTTTTAGTTTCACAGATCAAAGATAGAGAGGAATCTACTCAAAGAGTTACACTCAAGCAAGTTCAACAGCATATCTTCAGCCAGCCTGAGCCCCAGTGATTCGGATCCCTCTCATTTGCAATTACCCTCACCTTCTTGCAAATGTCCTGTCCAATTACAGAATCCACTCAGAGTCTCACAGTGTTTTTAGTCCCTTTGAATTAAATCAAAGCAATTAGAGTTTGAAATTAGGTTTTAATTCCTTATAAAACAGTATTGAATGAAAAGTTGTAAGCCGGGCGTGGTGGTGCACGCTTGTAATCCCAGTACTTTGGGAGGTGGAGACCGGAGGATCTGGGTTCGTGGCCAGCCTCAGCTCTCTCTCTCTCTCTCTCTCTCTCTCTCTCTCTCTACTTAGTGAAGCCCTCCGCAACTTCGTGAGACCCGGTTTCAAAATAAAGTATAAAAAAATAGGGCCGGGGGCGTAGTGCGGAGGTAGAACGCCCCTGCGTTCAATCCCCGGTACCGCAAAAAAAAGAATGAAAAGTTGTAATTCTGTAGAAAGGTATTGTGTAGCTTAGAGAGAAAGACTTGGTTTAACCTCAAATTCTCCAGTAGTCAATAATAAAGACACCTACCATCTCCTTTCTTGAAATATGTACATTGAAAGAACATGTTCACACTTTTATTTTCAAAATACTTATTTATTTATTTTTTTAAATATTCATTTATTGGTGCATTGTAATTATACATTTTGATACACACATCAGGGTAGCAGAATCATACATGCACACATTGCTCATTTAGCCCTCCCTCCAATCCCATCCTGTTCCCTCCCCCTGCCCTCCCTTTCATGCCCCACATAGTGATTGAGTCTTATAAGTTTGTGTATATACATCATGTGCTACTTATTTAATATGCATGTTTTGCTATTTTATCTATATTTTGTTATTTTATGTATAAATTACAATACCTAAGTTTTGGCCATTTTTACTGAAGATCAGGCTTTTTCTTCTCTAACATGTTATGCAATTGTATAAATAGAATTTTCTTTCTAAAGTGAATAAGAATCAGAAATGTAAAATAGCTTAAACAAATGCCATTAAAGCAATTTTTAGTACATAGATTATGAAACTAAAAAGCCTCAAAATTAAAATTTTATTCATGGATAGTCAAGGGTTAAGTTTTTCTCAACCAATTTTATACTTAATTCTCACTTTATAAGTAATACTTAGTTTTGAGTGTTTATTATAATAAAATAATTAAAACTGAATTATTGTATAAGTGAAAAATAATAGTGGTTAACAAACTAGTATATATATTAGTTTGTATACATATACTTTCATATATACATATATATACTTTCATATATATGAAAGTAGAATTGGAAAGCAAACACATTAATGACTATAAAGTTATATTAATATGTATAGATATTACCTTGATTTTTATTTAAAAGTAATTAAACTTATTGGTTCTTAAAATTAAAAGTGAAAATTAAAATATGCTTTTGATTTGGAAAGTTTTCTTTTAAATATTAAATTTACATGGAGATAAAGAACCTTGTTTATTTTAATGGAAGAACATTAGGTTTTCAAATATTCATCCCTAGGAAATTGAAAGTAAGGAAATTATTTGGCTATTAATTTGCCTTAGGATAAGTTCTTGGTTTTCCTTTCATTATAGAAAAAGTTCATCTATTCTGCATTTATATTTAGAGTTCCACAAACTACTTCAAAATGAAGTTTATGTTTTCTGCCCCAGGCTCATGAAAACCAATGAAAGGCTTAGGATTCTGTTTTATAAGAAAAGACTTAAAAGTTAGAAAGCTGCAGGCCAGTTAAATTGCTTCATTTTAATATTTTGAAGACTGTCAGGTAAATTAGAACTTACTAGTCACTGGAAATGTATAAGTAGGGAAAAGAAATGAAAAGGACATAACCATAATAAAAAAAAGAAACCTTCCTTATTAAGACTTAGAGAAACCTATACAACTATTCCATTGCCCCACCTGTTTTTTGTGTTTTATTTTTGGTACTTGGGATTAAACCCAAGGGCATTCTACCTTTGAGCTACACCCCAAACCCTTAATCTTTGTTTTGAAATAGAATCTTGCTAAGTTGATGAGGGTCTTGGTTAAATTTCTGAGGCTAGCCTTGAACCTGCTATCCTCCTGTCTCAATCTCTCAAGTCATGAGATTATAGGCATGAGCCATGCCTGGCTCCCTTGCCTTTCTTAAGAGAGGATTCCAGCCACAAGAAAAGAATCTATAGCTCCATTATCAATGCTATAAAAAATGAAAAAGCAACCTAAGAATCTGAAACTAAAAGTGAACTTAATTCTTCATATTAATACACAAAGTCACCTGGGATCTTTACCCATAATGTGCCAATCATCTTTCTATATAGAATTTAAATCTTGGGACATGATGAGTTAATTAGGCTCACCCATTGTTTCTTATACTGTGCTATTTTCTAGATTTATAACCTACAATTCAGTCATACCAAATACATCATGTTCTCAACATATTCTTATTATTTCTTCCTACCATGTTTTTGAAAATGAAAAGCTACCTTGTTTCTCATTTTTCCCTGTAATATTCCAATATTTTAATAAGCATTGCATGGATAAGTCTCTGAGTAGCATAGAATGCTTCATGAATTTGTTCAAATTGTTTATTTTTTTTGCATACATTCATGTAAGTTTTCTTAAAATTTTCATAAGCATCTTTAAATTATTGAGGTCCCAATACACAGAATTGTCATCACTAATACCTATTAAGTTCCAGTTTCTGAAGAATGTACATAAACAGTTTTAGATTAATATAACATTTCTCACTATATTATCCTCAGTTCCAGCATATCACATGATATATGGATGTGCTTAATAAGAACTTGCTGAATTTTGAATAAACAAAGAAGCACATGAGATCATTTTACAGATTTGGGGGCTGAAACATAAAAAGTTTAACTCAGTAGCTTAAGCTCACTTAATATGTGCAAGTTGCAACACTCGTCTTTCCAGAAGTTCTAAAAATAGTAAAAGATATACATACTTGAGACTTCAAGATGTCTATTGTGTTGTTTCCACAACACCTGCCAAAGTTCATCTGCCAAAGTTAGTTGCTCCCTTTATCCTCTGCAAACCATCATAGCACATACCACAATATATTGCCATTTGCAGTGATGTGCTGGTAAATTAGCCCCCCAAAGGGGGTTGGGAAACATTCTTTTTTAATGCTTGCTTTTCTCTATGGTGTAAAGTCCTCCCACTCTCAGTTTTCAGTGTGATTTAATGGGGCACCGAGTTCAAAAGAAATAAACACAGTGAGTTCAACCCAACTAGTAGTAAAGGCTCTAGAACAAAAATGTGGGCTTCTTAATTTCCACCAATGGGATGCTGTGAGTTTATTCTCCAGTGACTTACTACTTTATATAGCACATAGTAGAGAGGTATTGATTTGGTGAAAGTATGAAGCAAGTGGATATTGATGCATGTTTCTCAGATTTAAAACAAGAAGGAACAGGAAGGCTTGCGTGTGAGGGCCCTTAGCCTTTCAGAATGGGTTTCATTGGGATGCGCTAGGCTTAATTCTAACCATGTCTCACGATTCCTGTTTCCTAATTATCAATCCAAATACTACTCTAGGCGCTTCTGTGAAGACATTTTGGAGATTAAAAGGCGAATTAATGTTCCAAATCAGATGACACTGAAATTGGGAGATTATCCTGAATAATCAAGGTGGGCCCAAAGGAATCATCGAAACCTGTAAAAGCAGGAAGAGGAAACAGAGGGGAGCCATTCAGTAATATGATAAGGCATGAGAAGGAACTGGTCAGCAATTGGTGACCTTGAAAATGAGTTCGTTAGGGAATGAAAGTAGGCTGTATACGTCGAGAAGCATCTTTCTGCAAAGTCCAGCAAGGAAACCGGGGCCACCGTGCTAAAATGACATGAAAGTGGACTTGGCCAAACACCTGGAAGAAAGTGGAAATTGATTCTTCTAAGTCCCCAGATGAAAGCCTGGGATAACTGACACCAGACTTTTGATGCACAAAAATGTAGGCTAATATAGACATGTTGCTTTAGGACTCTAAATATCATTAGTGTAGAGAAATCAGGCTTTGTGTAATGCCTTTGATAATGGTTTAGAGATGTGATAACCTGAGAAACACATACCTGGGTTTTTCAGAGGTTGGCAATCCCAGCCTTCAGCAGCAAGAGGAGCAGCTGTGCATAAGACAGATCTCCTATTCTCCGATGAGGTAGCAATTGTGAGTCATTTCTTGGTAAGTGTGAAATCTGATGTTCTGGATCCTATACAAACAAGGAGTCTTTTGCTTTTACCGAGAATAGTATCTTACAACTCTTCACCGACTCGCTTTATTTCTTTAGAAAAAAATTTAACTCCAATTTCAGCCTATATTTGCAAATTCAACTTGCCTAAGTGACTTATTTAAGGGATGACAGTGTTTGTGTTCAATGCACTGTTCATAGACAAACTCAATAAGTCAACAAGATTGGAACACATGGCAATTTATAACGAATGATCATGATAATTAAATTGTGGGGTAGGGAAAGGTGTTTATTGCCCATTATGATGTTTTAATATGTTATGCTTGGAGTTTAAAAGAAATAATATGGGCCTTGCGTTTTGTTGCAGATAGATGTAGCTAAAACTGTAATATAAAAACACACATACTTAAAATTTTGAAAAGACAAAGATCTTATATTCTTTAAAATATATCACCTTCTACATGCCTGTAATTAATTTGTGGTGAATAAAATTTTTATATTCCAATTAGGATTGTTGAAATGGAAATATAACCAAGAGTGGTCTCACACTAAAATATAAAACATATTAATTGTCCCAAATAGCAAATGAAAAAGGGGAGTAAGAATCAGACTATTTTAGAAACAGAATACAGGGTATTTCTGTCAAGTAAGATTCTAACATCATTGAATGTTTATCCATCAACATATTGACTGATAGGTTAACAAGTTGTTTCTAGGATTTCTACACATGCTAGCTAATAAAGAGGTTTAAAAAAGAAGTATTAGATTTAGTTTCTATTCTCAATAATGTTGCAATTTAATTATAGAAGGATGACTAATGTGCATGAGATAATTAGCAAGTAATGAAAAAAGAGTACAAATTTATGTGATAAATGTGGAACCAACTCTCAGTTCAAGAACACTACTGTACTTTATCTTAGGCTATTAATATAAACATTTGAAGAAAAATAATAAAGCAAATGACCAAAAAGGAGGGGATATATGTTGCATTGCTGTTAAGTATAAATAGGTCCTCATGTAGCTTCTTGCTGTTTTTAATAATTCTAAGTCCCTTCCACTAGAGCTGGTATCACTGTAATGTCTATTTTTCTTCCTGGTACTATTCTGTTCTAATTGAGCATGTGAAACTTGAGGCTTCTGCTTATCTAACATTTTATTCTCTCTCTGAGAAAATAGAAAAAGGTTTCATTACTGAAAAGAAGCCATGTAATCATTAGGTTCTCAAAATAAAGATGGCTCAACAGTATTCCTGTATTTTCAACCAGTTAATCAGTTTCTGCTCAAAAAGAGAAGACTTCATTATTCACGTACAATTAGAGCAAGTAGAATTATAATGTGACTCCGGAAAGGAAGCCACACTTATCTTTCAGATTTCAGGACCACGGAACAGGCTCTGAGACTAACTATGATGAATAAAAGCTCCAGAGAGGTTTACTTTTCATTTTTGTTTTATAAAATAATGAATGACTGATAGGTAACATAACGTCCATTTTGATATAACAGAGGTGAAACATCTACAATAATATGTAAATTAGTATTCTTAATTTAAAAAAATCTTATAACTGCCATCTTTAGTTCCTGGCTTTTTTTCCTGTCCACTTCTTCCTTTTGATTTACTCAAGCCCTGGAACTCTTAAAGACATGAGGCTGTCATTGTCCTAGTTTTGTCTGTTACAGTTTAATTTTACCCTGATTCCCAGTTTAACCACAAAATCTGTGGATTATAATTTTATCACTTAGTTATTTTTTCTCTAGGGGCAAAATACACTATACAGAGAAAGTATATATCTAGTACTTTTGGAAGCTAGGTTTGTATTAAAGCTCCTTTAATTAATATTTTGTCACATAATTTTTTCTATGTTGAATTGGGCTTACACAGGGATTAATATCCAGTTTATTTAATATTGGGATTAATAATCACATTTTGGTTCTGCAAATGTAAGAAACAAATTTTGAATGTAATAAATTAAGGGTCTTGCTCCTCTCTTGGAAAATAGGTGACCTCCTTCTGATGATATTTCTTTTCCATGAAGCCTTTCTTTCTTTCTTTCTTTCTTTCTTTCTTTCTTTCTTTCTTTCTTTCTCTCTTTCTTTCTTCTTTCATACTGGGGATTGAATCCAGGAGCATTCTACCTCCAAGCTATAGCCCTAGCCCTTTAATTTATATTTTGTTTGGAATCAGGATCTCACTCAGTCGTTGAGAGTCTTGCTAGTTTGCTGAGTCTGTCTTTAAACCTGCAATCCTCCTGTCTTAGCCTACCCAGTACTGAGATTACAAGCATGTGCCAGTGCACCTGGCCATGAAGTCATATTTTAAACAAAAATATAACTTTTGTTTTATTCCCTAAACCTGCACCTTCCTAGTCTCTGTTTCAGAAAAATGACCACCACTTTACTTTGATTCTTATGGTGGAAAATAAAAGCAACCTTGATTTCTTTCCTTTATTTAAAACCATATCCAATTTGTTATGTCATTTATAAGACTATAATTTATCATTGATTTTTCCATTTCTGTTCATCAATACTCCTATCATGATAAGTTAGGCCATTAACATCTCCATTGGAGACTGTATCAGCATCCTAAGTGGAGTCAAACATCTATTTTTGTGCATATCCACTTTCATTTTCTATGTGGCTTTAAAATGTCCTTTTAAAACAGCAAAATTGAAATAGTCCACTTCTGATTAAAGATATGCAATTATATCCTGTTGAAACTTGAACAAAATCTATGATGCTCAGCAGGCCTGTCTCAGTTGGCTTTGGGTGCTCTTAAAACAACACCATAGACTGAGTGACTTGTAAACAATATACATTTTATCTCTCACATTTCTGGAGGCTGGAAAATCCAAAACCAAGTTACTGTCAAACTCTGTGTCTGGTAAGAACTTTCTATCTGGTTCAGAGACAGCGCCTTCTTGCTCTCCTTAATGGTCTGGGAGCTCTTGGGGGCTTCCTGTACAAGGACCCCGATCCCATTCATAAGGTTTCTGCCCTCATGACCTGATCATCTTCCACAGTTCTCACTTCTTAAGACCATTACACAGGGTGTTAGGATTTCAGCATATGAATTTTTGAGGAGACACAAATATTCAGATCATGACAATACCCTACAAAAACACCTGTCTCACTTTCCAAATATATCTTTTTCATGCTAAGTTTAGTCTCTCCTGTCTTTTCCTTACTTAAATTGCCATGTATTATTTTATATCAAGGGCTATAGAATAGTCTATGTGTTTAGAAGACATCTCCCCTATAATATATTCATGTTTGTTTTTTTTTTTTGCAGTACTGGGATTGAACCCAGGGGCGTTCTACCTCTGCGCTACACCCCAAGCCCTATTTTTTTATACTTTATTTTGAAACCGGGTCTCATGAAGTTGCGGAGTGCCTCACTAAGTAGAGAGAGAGAGAGCGAGAGAGAGCTGAGGCTGGCCGCGAACCCGGATCCTCTGGTCTCCGCCCCCCAAAGTACTGGGATTACAAGCGTGCGCCACCACGCCCGGCTTCCCCTATAATATATTCTTTAGTTTAGATGAACATAATATAATCTGTATTCTCAGATTGCATATACACTTGTTGACATCATATATACTCAAGAACCAAATGATATAATGACAAAGATAAAGTTTGAAGTATGCAAGTGGAGCTAGAAATTCAGAATTACACATATAATACCAGCTGGGGAAGGGATTTTATATATTTACAATTATGATAGTGTAAATAATTGATATATTTTGAAAGGTAATAATATGTTAAAATGTGTGCTAAGGATTATATCTGAACTCTATTAGATAAATATAAACATCACCCCTCCTTTTTTTATTTTTATTTTTTTGCAGCACTAGGGATCAAGCCCAGGGTATGGCCTATGCTAAGTAAGTGCTTTACCACAAAGCTATACTATCAGCCCAGATCAGTATTTGAGGCACAGACAAGTCAAATAATTCAGTTTGAAGATGTTCTATGGAAGAATGAAGCTGGGAATTTTATCTAGTCCACACCTCTAAAATGTGCTAATTTCTTATGAATTTCAAATGCAAAAAAATGTTCATAGATCGATTCTCTTTATATCAATTTTTCTGAAGGAAAATCACAAAGATTTTCATTTCTGTAAGATTAGAAGACTTTTGAGATAAATTAGAAAATTGGATTCTTTTCTTAAATATACCACTTTCTCATGTGTGTGCATATAAAATGGGTGTCTCACATATGATCTAAGTAATAAATTTTATTTTGTATTATGGCATATAAGATTTATGGAATATGGGAAAAGTGTCCATAACACTTTAAAACAATGAAGTGAAGCCGGGCATGGTGGCTGGTGGTGCACGCTTGTAATTCCAGTACTTGGGAGGCTGAGACAGGAGGATCCGGGTTCACGGACACCCTCAGCTACTTAGTGAGACCCTGTTTCAAAATGAAGAATAAAAAATAGGGCTGGGGTTGTAGCCCACAGGCAGAATGCCCCTGGGTTTAATCCCCAGTTCATCAATCAATCAATCAATCAATCAATTAATAAATAATGAATTGAAAGAGTAAATACAAAGATAAATTAAAGTGAACATAGATACATATGAAGAAATGATCAAGTATCA
Source organism: Glis glis (assembly GCA_004027185.1). NCBI lineage: Eukaryota > Metazoa > Chordata > Mammalia > Rodentia > Gliridae > Glis > Glis glis. Next base: position 13,582 of record PVJS01032611.1, on the reverse strand, counting down.
AAGAAACTTTAACACAAAAACAATTGCTTCCTTTAGTATCTCAAAACATAAAATACGGAAATGCTTATAAATAAGATAGGTATAAAACTATTCCCAAAAGATATTGTTGAACAAACATGAATATTAAAATGCATTGTTTTGTGAGAAAATATTTTAGTTACAGAACATATGGTTGGAATCCATTTGTTTCTTTGCTTTTTTATAGAAACTTATTCTTTTGAGTTAATTTTCTGTTTTCCCCAGATCTAGTGGAACTAGTGTTTCATTTGATGTCATGCTGGCACGGGATGATGACCCCTTTAGTCTGGGACTCACATTATCAGTTGAAATCGCTTAAATTAAACACAGGTGATGGGAAACTAAAACAAAGTGCATGGAATCTTGAGCAGGTCCTGTTGTGTTAGGAAATGACCATATATAGCTAAAACAGAAACAAACTCGAGTCAGAAAAAAACTATGATCACATATATTTCTCATCCATTGTAGCCATGCCAGTTTCACAAAGGTCATTATGAACTCCTATAACACACAGTTCACACTCTTGTTTGAAAAGCTATAACAACAATATAGAAGGTTTTAGGATTTTTCAGAAAAAGAATTATTGAAAAATTTTAAAATGCTACCTTTGGATTTGGAACATTATTCATAAATTGAAAGTATTCCATAATAGCCTCAACATGGTGACGGAGTAAGGACCCCTAGAGGAGCCTGTCTCTATCCTGTCTCAGAGCTCTGAACCGAGCAGCATTCCACATCCCATGCTAACCTCACCAGAGAGGAGAATTAAAGACAAAGAAACTCAATAATATCTACATGGCCACCTTTTAACACTCAGGCTGAAAGAAGGGGGGAAAAAGTCAACCAACCAGACAGGCAAGAACAATAGACGCGGAGTGGGTCCACAGACCAGGTTGGCGAACCGGGTTGGTGGACTAGCAGGAACCTTTGAAAGAACCAAAATATCTTATAATCAGCCACCTGAGACCTACTTCACAGACATCGAGATCATCAGCCACAGAACCACGCAGCCACAGGATGACAGGACAGAGAAGGAAGACCATCTCCACTTCCCCATCCATTGTAACCACTTACCCACCACATGATCAGCAACAGCGGTGAGTGCAGCACCCTCACAGGGTAACTGAAAAGAGCCCCCCAAAAAAGGAGGGAATGGTGCCACAAGTAGACTGTGGCTGTACACTGCACACAAAGCTCTGAGGAATACAGCAGGTCTGAAAGCTACAGACCAAACCAGTCTCCTCGATGGAGACTGCGGAGCCCTACGCTTACACTGGGTCTGGCCCCAGAGGCATTCGGCACCTGTACAGGCAGAGAGAGCCACAGGGTCAGGTCTGTGGAGAGTGTGGAGTCCCACGTTTGCATTGGGACAGGCGCCAGAGGCACTTGGCACCAACACAGGCAGAGAGCAACACCAGGCCAGGGTCTGTGGAGAGCGTGGAGTCCCACACTTTGTTTGGGATGGGCCCCTGGCACTCGGCGCCTGCGCAGACAGAGACGCCTGGCTAAGGTCTCACTTACTGCAGGAGACCAAGTATTGGGCTACAAACTGACATTATTACTATAGTTTACCAAGCAAGTGAGAACACTTGGAATGTGCCGACAACCTACTGTAATGAGTAGATTTTAAACAGCTGAAAGTATCTACTCAGAATATAGGAGGGTGCCAGAGGCCAAGTGCAATGATTTGTTTCTTTTTACTGTTGTTTTATATATGTATATTTTCTCCTCTTTGCCTTTTTGTTCTGTATGTTTGTTTTTTGTTGCTGCTCTATACTTGTATATTATTAGTGTTAGTGTTTTTTTCCACCCCTTTTACAAACTTTTCCCCTCTTTCCTATCCTTTCCTATCTCTCTTTCCTTTTCTTTTTTATTTTCTCACTCATTTGTGGTGCAGGGGATTGAGTCTCGGATCCTAGTGAATGCTGGGTAAGCGCCCTGGGCCACATCTCCAACCCCCAGCCTAGTAGAGCCTCCTCCCAGCAGACTTGAACAATAACTTCTGAACAACCTTCATATCTCTTCTAAGCATGCATCAAACAAACCAAAAAAAAAAAACCCCAAAACAAAAAACAAACAAACAAAAATGGCAAGGAAACATCCAAAGCCACAAGAGAAAGCAGCTCTATTCCAACAAAGAAACTTTACTCACTCCCAATTAAGCAATTTGTAAGGTTCCTTTTTATTTTTTATTTATTGTTATTTTCCTCTTTTTCTCTTCCTCTCCTCTTGTGTGTGTACATGCAAGAGATTGTGTTCTGTTTTGTATGTCAGACTCCAAATGGACCTGTCTACCAGTGCCTTGTATTAAATCCATTTCATATCATTATACCTAAATATTCTACATTGACTACTACTAGAATTATCCTTTACTTTTACTATTTCTAACCCATACTATATATTACCTAACTATACTCAAACTCTTATTCTACCTGATTCTATTCTCTACTTTAGCCTATCCTTGCATTCCTTACTCTACCTACTTCCTCCTCACTCACCCTTCACCATTGAATACAGCACAATTTGCCCTTGTATATACCAGCTGACTCCTCTAAACCCCTATGGCTGAGGTAAGACCGAATAGATGAAAGAAAAAGAAAGGACTGCCAGACACTAAGGGCAAACTAATCACAGTTGACAGATGGAACTGCCCAGCGCCCTGCACATTGAAGTTTAAAAAGGCACAGGGCACAAACTGCTCTGCTCACATCTCTGAGTCTATTCCCTATTATGGAAGCAACAGACAGGTCCCCGGACCTTAACTTCTGGAACCCATCAATATCAGCATTGCAGCAGGCAGATGGAGTCCTGAAGTAACTGCAACCCAGTACTGATGATCTACAGGCAGAACAACAATGGGTGATATGGAACAAAGACTTCAAAGTCGGTAATAAAGGGTGATAAACAAACAACAGAAAGCTGAGAATACCCATATAGTAGAGGCTATTCATTCCTAAGGCATACCTCAAAGTAAATATTTACCACTAGAGCAAGAAACTATAAAGAGAGAAAGATTAGACATAGGAAACCTACAGAATGAGAAAGAACTATCAAAAGCAACAAAGATATAAACTTAAGAAACCTGAAATCATGAGAAAGAAGAATAGCAAGGAAACAATGAATCTCCACAATCCCATAACAACAGAACCCGCCAACACAGAATTGCAGAGATTGCCAGAAGAACAATTCAGAACTTTAATAGTAGAAATGATACAGGATTTCTGAAAAGAATTCAGAGAGAACCTGAAAGAAATGAAGGACAAAATAAAGATTCTGATATCCTGAACAGGAATCAAAAAGAAGCTCTGAACGAACTGAAGGATGGAATAATTGAAATGAAGACATCAAAACAAACCATCAGCAGTAGACTAGATCACATGGAAAACAGAATCTCACTCTTAGAAGATGACCTCTCCAAAAATGAACACATCGTATATAACTTAGAAAAAAAAAAAAAAACAATCCTACATCATAACTTGGACATTGAAGAGATCTGGGTCAACTTCGAAAGAGCAAACCTAAAAATAGTAGGTATAGAAGAGGGGATAGAAGATGAAACCAAAGGAATCAAAAGTCTTTTCAGAGAAGTAATATCAGAAAATTTTCCAAATATTGAAAATGAGGTCGACACACAGGTACAGGAAACATATAGAACCCCCATTAAAGGAGATCAAAGAAAAAGTTTACCACACTACATAATAATCAAATTGACTAACTTAGAGGCAAAGGGGATAATCTTAAGGGCAACGAGAGTAAAAGGCTAAGTGATACTCAGGCAAACTAATAAGAATCACTCTGGACTTCTCAAACCAAGTCATGAAAGCCAGGAGGATCTAGAGTGACACATCCAAACTCTGAAAGAAGCCAACTTCTAGCCAAAACTACTCTACCCAGCAAAGATATCTTTCAAATTTGAAAAATCTTCCATGACAAACAGTAGCTGAAAGAATTTACATCTTCCAAACCAATATCTCCAATTTGTGCCAACACTGCCCCTGAGTCCTGGTAACACTATCCTACTCAACTTCTATCAAATTTTATATTCCCATTTAAATAAGATCATGTAGTATTTGTCTTTCTGTGTTTGGATTATTTCACTTAGTATAATATTCTTTAGCATCATCCATGTTGCTATAAGTGACAAAATATTTTTGGTTTTTGTTGTTCTTTTGTAAGGTAGAATAGTATTCCATCATATGTGTGTGTGTGTGTGTGTGTGTATGTGTAATCACATTTTCTTTATCCATTCATCTATTGATGAGCACTTAAGCTGAATCCATGTCTTAGGTATTATGAATAACACAGCAATGAATATGGGAATGCAGATAACCATTCAAAACACTACACTAACTGATTTCCTTTGGCTCCATACTAAGTTGTGGAATTGTTAAAACTAATGGTAGTTGTATTTTAAATTTAAAACTAATGGTAGTTGTATTTTAAAATTTTTGAGGAAATTTTTTTTTTCCATAATGGCTGTACCAAATTACATTACCACAAATAGCCTATGAAGTTTCACTTTTCTCTACCTCTTTGCCAGCACTTGTTATTTTCCATTTTTTTGTACTGGGGTGAGGTAATATTCTTTATATTTTCTATTTTTCATTTCCCTGATTATTAGTGATTGTTATGGTTTGAATCTGCAACATCCTTCCAAGGCTTGTGTGTTGAAGGCTTGGTCACCAAAGAAGCAATGTTGAGAGGCGGGGATGTGAAATGATGGGATCAGGAGGGCTTTGACCTCATCAGGAGAATACTCTGGCCATGCATTCATAGCTGAATGGACTACTGGGAGGTGATGGAAATGGTAGGAGGTGGGAGTCTGTTGAAGGAATGGAATGTTGGGGGTGTGCCCTCAGGTTCTATATTTTGTCACCAGCTTTTTCCTCTCTCTCTCTTTGCTTCTCAGCCACCATGGGGTGAGCAGCTCTGCTCTACCACATGCTCCTGCCATGATGTTCTGCCTCACCACAGTCTCAAATTAGTGGAGCCAAGTGACTGTGGATTGAAACTTCAGAAACCATGAGCCCAAAGATGTCTTTCTGCCTCTGAGTTGATTTTCTTAAGTACTTTTTTAGCAATGGAAAGCTGACTAACACAGTGATGTTTGGCGTCTTTTAATATACTTGTTAGCCACTGCATTTCTTCTATTTAGAAATAGTCTTTCAGATCATTGACTTATTTTCCCTATAGAGTTATTTATATAGAACCATGAAACACACCAAATGACCAAAGCAATCTGAGTGAAAAAAAAAAAAAACAAAGCTGAAGATATTAAATCACTTGTCCTCAAAATCTACTAAAAGCCATAATTATCAAAATAGTATAATACAACCAGGGTATGGTAGCACATGCCTATAATCCCAGTACTTGGCAGGCTGAGACAGGAGGATCACAGTTTTGAGACAAGCTTCAGCAATAGTGAGACTCTCAGCAACCTAGTGAGACCCTGTTTCAAAACATAATAAATAAATAAATAAATAAATAAATAAATAAAACTGAGGTCATAACTCTGAGGAAGAAAGCCCCTGTGTTCAATCCCCAATACCACAAAACAAAACAAAACAGTATAGTACAAACACAAAAGTCAGAAATATAAACTAATGAAACACAACAGAGAACCCAGAAATAAATCCATGTATCTAAAGTTAACTGATCTTTAACAAAAGTGCCAAGAGCCAATAGGGGAAAGAACAATTCCTTCAATAAATGGAATGGGGATAACTGGATATCTACATGCTAAATAAAATTAAAATATTATCTCACCTCACATTAAAAAAAAACCACACAAAATAGATTACAGACTTAAAGGTGTAGTCATGGGGGACATTTTTCTTGGCAAATATTTTTATCTATGACTCCAAAAATAGAATTAAAAAAGTAAAAGTGCACAAATGGAATTTCACCAAACTAAATAACTTCTGCATAACAAAGCAAACAATTAACAGAGTATAGATTTAACCTACTAATTGGGAGAAAATATTTGTAAACTATACATTTGATAAAGAGTAATATTCACAATTTAAAGCAAACACTAGCAACCCCATAGCATGTAAGCAAATCACCCTAATATTTTGAAATGTAATACACAGGAAAATAGAGTTCCAGATTTCCTGGAATTTTGGAGCTTAACCTAGGGACGTAGTCTAGACTGTAAACACACTGTCTTTTCAGTTCAGATCAATTAACTAAACAAAAGAATGAAGATTTAATTTAAAAATGGGATTAAAAATGATTCTAGGCGAAGTAAGAAAGAAAAAAGAAAGAGGAAGAAAAATAGTGGGAAGAAGGAAGGAAGGAAGGAAGGAAGGAGGGAAGGAAGGAAGGAAGGCTCTATCTTGGCACTGTGTGCACATCCATGTTTCAGAAGGCTGGGACTTTTTAGAAGATGTTTAGAATTCTAGGGAAATTTTATTTCTCCACACCATCCCTATCCAAACAAAATATCTCTATTTTTCTTCTTCTAATTTATTGAAACAAAGAATTTAACCATTGCATTGCTGTGTCAGCTAACAAGAGGTTTAAAATGTTCTGGCTTTAATTTATTTCAATGTTTCGAAAGTATATTTCATTTCTGAGATATGTAAGAAACAGACTCTAGAAATAGGAGATATATTATTCTAAGCTCTGAGGCTATAAAATCTATCAAGTCCCAAGTTTCAAAACTCCATTAGAATACAAGTATGAGAGTCATTGAGGGCAAGATTCATTCAGAAGCAAGCAAAATATCAAAGTTTTATTAATCTAAAAAGAGTACCAAAAACTGAATGAATGGTAAAAGCAATATAAAGCAGGGACATGACGGCACCGTATTCTTTACCAGGACAAATTTCTTTTGCTTGCTGTCTCCAGAAACACCTTGAATCATGATCAACTACTTGTGAGTTTGAATAAGGATCAAGGTGCTCAGGTGTTTGTACAATTAAGATTCCAAATGTTTTTTGGGTCACAGACTCCTATGTCAGTCAATTGAAGCTAAGGCTCCAGCCTTAGAATGTTATTTTAAAATATCTAATATAAGATACATTGGAATTTGAAGAAAACCAATTACAGTAAAAATGTTGCAACATACAGTTCAATAGTTAATAAGAATATATAAAACTGAAAAATCTGTGCTATACCACTAACATGTGCAATAAAAAAATCTATTGATGGGTATAATAACTACAACATTTTGAGGTGATTATGTACCTGGATGCGATTTCTAGGCTATTTCTGGACAACTTTTATAATTTGATTATAAAACCTATGATTCCCTTTGGTGATAAGGACCTGGATAATGTCATAGATACTGCTAATGTTCTTGTGGATTACATTCATAATTGAAGAAAAGCTACAGTTCATCCCAAGGTTAATGACAGGAAAGGTGTTTTCTCCGCCTACACAAGCACATTAGCCACCATAATTCAATCTATAGACTCAAAGAAAGGAAACCCAGTTCTAGAAGTTCTTTTTGACAATCTTTTCTTGGATAATCTTGTTGCTAACAGCTTTTTTCTTTGATAATAAGTTTCTTTCATAAAATAAAATATACTCTCACTACATCCAGATTTTTTAATACTTCCAGAAAGTTTTAAGTTTTTTTTAACTCATCTCCTTTATGAAAATACATTAATTTTCTATTACTTTGTAACAAATAACCACAAATTTAGTAGCTTAAAACAGCACCCATTTTCTGGTTCACAGTTTTTTTTTTTTTTTTTTTTGCGGTATCAGGGATTGAACACAGGGGTGTTCTACCTCCGTGCTACGCCCCCGGCCCTATTTTTTATACTTTATTTTGAAACCGTGTCTCACGAAGTCGTGGAGAGCCTCACTAAGGAGAGAGAGAGAGACAGGGAGAGAGAGAGAGAGCTGAGGCTGGCCGCGAACCCGGATCCTCCGGTCTCTGCCTCCCAAAGTACTGGGATTACAAGCGTGCGCCACCACGCCCGGCTGGTTCACAGTTTTTGATATCAGAAGTCCAGCACAGAATGACTGGTTCCTCTTCTCAGATATCACAAGGCTAGAATTAAGGTTCTCAGGAAGCCAAGTGCTTGCCGAAGGTTCTAGGCAAAATTCTCTTCAAGCTAAGTCTTGTTTGGAGCAGAATTTATTTCTTTGCATTCATAGGAGGAAGCATGTGTTTTATTGCTCGTTGTTAGCTAGAGGCCACTCAAAGCTCCTAGAAGTCAATGTGTCCCTTGACAAGTTGCCCCTCCATCCTCCAGCCAGCAAAAGCTCTTCATTAATTTTAAGCAGTGGGGTAAAACAATCAGGTCATTTTGTGGAAAAGAACACAGGCTGGTATGAGAGGATGTGTTGCTGCGAGGACAGAGGAAATGCAGACACATGTTTCGACATGCGTTCCTTGTGTCCAGGGCATGTAGTTATGACTGAAGTGTTTACAGAGAGCGTGTGAGTTTGAAACCAACATAAAAGGAACCATATTTGACCCTAGTGTTTTTTATGTAAGTTATTAGTTAATATGATAATAATCTTAATTACTTCTTCCTACTAGCAGAAGAAGTTATAAATCTATAGGAAGTCTGCTGCATAGAAAACCTGCTTTGTTGTCACACATTAGAAGTCAATTAGCCACTTATCCCATCTAAAAATTATAATTTTATAGTAGCCTAATTTTATAATAGCCGGATTTTATAATAGCCTAATCAGTACTAGAAATGTTTCAGATAATAGTTTTAACTTTTTAAATTTGTTTTAAAAACTTATTTATAAAACTAGATTTTCTCTTTGTTGATCAAATTGAGTGCCTAACACAATAAATTAAGGAGAAAAAGACCTATGTTAGCAGTAACTTAGTGAAACTTCAGATTTTCAATAATGACAAAGAGAAGAGACAAACAGTTTCCAGGAAACAACAGAAATCACCATTGGCAATTAAGATTAAATATATTGCCATTAAATTTTAATCAATACTAAATATTAGAGAAAAGTAATTTAGATTTCTCCAAGTAGAAGAGTGGTAATTTAAATATAGAATTGTTAATTCAGAAAAAGATATAGTCAATTATAAAATTAGCATAAAAGTGAAATATGAAAAAATTCAGAAAAAATGGTAAGAAAAAGTTTATTTTAATGAAACTAAAAGCCACTGGGAAACTTTTAGAGTTCTGAATAAGTCTGCACCTAGTAATATAGACAATAATAAAGCAAATACCTTAGAAGAAAACAAATCTCAAGAAACATCAAGATATTTGTAACGTTTCATAACTGCATTTCCTTAAGAAAGGGACAGAGTAAAAAACCAAAAGAAAAAAAAGAGAATATATAAACAACAAAATGGACACATGGTACATAAACTAAAATATACAGTCATGTTAACCACTCGAGAAAATATATTTAGGAGAAATGTATGGAAACAATCCCAATTTTCTTTTAAAATAAAATGTCACAGGAAATATTTTCTGTATATGATGTCACCTATCTTATATATAAGCATAAGTTATGTAAAGTTTATGTATAGGATAGGGTCTTTCTTTATTATGCCTTATCTTTATACTGTGAAATGAGTCAAATGTTTATTTTCTGCATCATATATCTATATCAATATTCATCATTTATACCTCTATTCCAAGTATTATGTGGGTACACACACAAATACACATTAAGTACATATGGATGAAATGAAAAATCATTGATGAAATTGATCCATAATTCTTTGAAATCAAAAGAGCACAAAGAAATTGTATTGGGAAAGAATCCACAAAGCCTTCTTTCATTATTTACAGCTATAGTAACAGCATATGCCCTGGCTGTGTGTTAAATTTTCATGAATTTGTGGACACTGGTGCCCAATCATTTCCTTCTAAGAGGAAATGATAAGAGAAAATAAACACAAATGAAATCTTTGTCATAAACTCATCATCAAAAATACACTCAAGAGAAAGAATCCTTACATTCAAATATTTACACACAGACAAGGCAACCACTTTTTGGGAATTCGGAATGATATGCAGTGTCTTTAGATATCTCATAAAATGTCTAGGGATGTGAAAATGCTTTTATAATAATTCCACTCAGAATCTACATTAAATATATGCTTCCTGCCATGGGATACTACTTCAAAAATATTTTTTGATAAATTCAAATATATCAAGGGAAACAAATTTGCAAGATGAAATTACTAATATTTACAGATGGCATTCTGTCACTTTTGCCAACAGAAGCAATGCCATATTTAGTTGTTGTAATAATAAATGTTCCATGAAATAGAGCTATATTACTGTGAGCCAGACTGTTCTGGCTGACTTCGACATAGCTACTGACCTCTATTCTTATAGATTTCTTCCTCCCTGAATATCACACATTTTCTATGAAGGTAATCCATAATTGGACTATCCAAACTGAAAAAAAGTAGAGCCTAGCAGAAGAGTTTTAAGAAATTGACATTTAAAGGCAAAGCACAGAATTATTCTCTAGACATTTACAGTGAAATCCTAATGGGGAGGACAGCCATGTTCATGCATTTTTTACTTGTTTTATTTTTTATTTTGACCTACTGGGTTCTACATGCACTTACTCTGAATACTTCTGTATCTTTTGCCAATGCATAAAAGTTATTAGTCCTTAATATAGTTAATATAATTCAATATACTACCTAATTTAATATACTACTATTATTAAAATGTGACAAGTCTTATAATTTCTGAAAATATTTATTCCACAGTTATAAAGAGTACTAAGACCAACTGCCAACTGAGAAATGGGCACTGAGAGGACAAATCAAACAGAGCTTTATATGTAGCTTTGAAAACCACATTAACACTTTCTTAGATGCCTATTCGTGATATATTCTTTCCAAAACTGTTCGGCCCCTCCTCCCAACATCCAGATTTTTACTGCCAATCACATCTAAGGCAGCACTGGTAGTTTGTAAATGTAGTCTTTTTGTTTTAAAGTGTAATTGTGTAGCTTGAAAAACAATTTCTGTGTGCAAATTATGATTTGGCACATTAAGTAGAAATGTAAGCAGATGGTGGAGTGCAGTAATTTCTACTTTCTTGTTATTATTTTGTTCTAAAATTTTAGATGCTTATGAAAGATTTTGATTGTTTAATTTCAATAGTTACCAGAGTCATAAAAATATGTCACATTTTTAGAACATGAAGAGAATTCTCCAAATGGCATGTGTTAATCAAATATTTGGCACCAGGTCCTCCAGTGCTATACCAACAACTATTTTTAAAGTAAACATTGTTGTAATTTACAATCATGCTCTGGTGTAATAAAAGGCTTTCTAATAATTAATTGTTGACAGATGTTTACAAATGTTTCTGTAAAATGCCCTCTGAATAGTATAATGCATGTACTTAATTACATGAAAATAAGCTGAACACGCAACATAAAGAGTGTAAGAGTGGAATACACTCTTGGGTTAATGGACTAGACCCCAGTGCAGGGTCTCACAAAAGCAAGCACAGCCCAAGGTCCTAATCTTGTGTCACTAAATGTCCTGATTCAATGCTACTCACTTCAGATAATCAGACTGCAGTTTGGTAGCCTGAAGTACTCCTGAGTTTTCTGTTATGGAGCAAATGTTAAAGTCTTTCCAAATTCCATTTGTTAAATATTTAGTACCCAGTGTGATTGTATTTGAAGATAGAGCCTTTAAAGAAGTAATTAAAGTTGCAGGAGGTCCTCAAAGTGTGACCCTAATTCAATGGGATGAGTACTTTTATAAGAAGAGAAATTGGAGTCTTCTCTTCTCTCTTCCTCTCCCTTTCCCTCTCCCCCTCTCTCTCTCCTTCTAGCCTCTTCATTCCTCTCTTCTTATGCAAACACACTGAGGAAAGGCCAGGCAAGGACAAAGCAGCAACTCAGCCTCCCTCCAGGCAGTAAGGGAGGCACCACAGGAAGCCTATCAGCCTGCTGGCTCCTCAGGGACTTCTAGCCTCCAGTTCTGCGAGGCAATAAATTACTTCTACTTAAGCCACCCAGTTTTGTTTTGTTTTGTTTTTCTTATCAGCTCTGTCAAACTTCATCTTCCAAGTAAAATTTAGGCCAAAGGAGCAAGTGGAAGCTAGACAAAGTAGAGAATGTCAAGTAGTGTTTGGAAACATTTTCTCAAAGTAAATAGGAAATGAAGGAAGTTATAATCACTTGTATGTGTAAAAACATACATATATATGTGTAAAAACATACATATATATATATATAAAACACACACACACACACACACACATATATATATATATATATTACAACAAATGGTAATGCAAATATGAAGTTATGATACATCACTAAAGAATAGGGGTCCAGTGAAAAGGAACGCAAATGGTTGATGGAAAGCCCGGTGCATAGTTCTACTATGAGTGCTTTGGCCAATGGAAACCTACAAAAAGAAGGAGGACTTTTAAATAAGACAGAATGAGGCAGGTCTCAGGAAGAAGGAGATGACTACCTCAAAGATGTTATGAGAATGGTTCATTTATGAAGGACTGTCTTTAAAAAGTGTACCCATGTGCATAGGGAAACCATAAGGCATAGAACAAGCAGTAAAGTGGGTTAATATAAAGAGAATTTATCATCTCTAATTCCAAAGCAAGGGAGAGTAAGAGGTTATTGGAAATGGGAAAGGCTTGTTTGAGAGAAACAGATTTTCAGTTAAGGGTACTACCAGGTAGAAACAGCACCATAAAAAGGGAACCAGGTACATTAACACTGAGCTCAGTCTACTTGCTCTTTCTAGTTTCTCAGAGCTCTGCATTTACCACACCCAAAGGGACATGAGAGGGGGCAGCTCATTCTGTGTTTTTTATTTTAGCATCCTAAGGAAAGTAATTTGAGACCATGGAGAAAAGAATTATGAAGGAACAATCCCTGGAAGTTGAATTATGACCAATTATATAGCAAAAGCACTTCAGAGAGATTTTCTCTCTGAAGAAACATCTTTACATTTCAAGGGCGCAGGAGACCTGGGACCCAGGATGTGTCACTGGGTTGCAATGTAAGGCTGAAGATACTAGTCTTATCTTCCCCTAAATGCATTTATTCACATTTCACAATGTAAGAACCCAGACTCCTACCCTAGTAGGATGTGTTTACACTAGGATGATAAGACCTCTCTCACTTTCTCTCAAGAACAGAGGGGAATAGTTATTCCTCTCCTCTAAAAACACCAAGATTTGTATTTACAGTGTTCTTCACAAATAACAAAACCTAGTGTGCAAAGGACAACATCTCATCTGGCTCTCATGATACCCTGGAAGGGGAAATTGAAATACAGGGGATCAGCATGGTTATTTGCTATAAGTGAAGAAAAATCTGCTGAACACCAGAAACTTCATTTTTTCATTAAAGATGATATTGATAAATACAAGCTAATAGGTGGTAGTGTGGAAAAGCATGCTGAGTGGGAACAGTACAAACTATAGCACATGATGTACATACACAAACCTATAAGACTCAATCACTATCTGGAGCATGAAAGGGAGGGAAGGGGGAGGGAATAGGGTGGGATTGGAGGGAGGGCTAAATGTGCAATATGTGCATGTATGATGTTCATACCCTGACATATATCAAAATGTATAATTATAATTTACAATGCACCAATAAATGAACA
>PVJS01032610.1:0-22661 GCA_004027185.1 Glis glis | reverse complement strand
TACTTTTTTTTTTTTTTGCGGTACCGGGGATTGAACCCAGGGGTATTCTACCTCAGCGCTACACCCCTGGCCCTATTCTCTATACTTTATTTTGAAACTGGGTCTCACGAAGTTGTGGAGGGCCTCACTAAGTAGAGAGAGAGAGAGAGAGAGAGAGAGAGACAGGGAAAGAGAGCTGAGGCTGGCCGCCAACCCGGATCCTCCGGTCTCCACCTCCCAAAGTACTGGGATTACAAGCATGCGCCACCATGCCCAGCTTTATACTTTATTTTTGAAACCGGGTCTCGCTAAGCTGTGGAGGGTCTCACTAAGTAGCTGAGGCTGGCCGCGAACCCAGATCCTCTGGTCTCTGCCTCCCAAGTACTAGTATTACAAGTGTGCACCGCCCCGCCCGGCCAAAGTCAACTTTTTTTGTGTGTGTGTGGTGCTGGGGATGGAACCCAGGGGCATTCTACCTCTGAACTACACTCCCAGCCCTATTTTTCAATTTTAATTTTAATTTTTTTAATTTTAATTTTTTGGCTGCACTGGGGATTGAACCCAGGGGCATTCTACATCCGAGCTACACCCCCAGCCCTATTTTTTATTCTTTATTTTGAAACAGGGTTTCACTAAGTTGCAGAGGGCCTCACTAAGTAGCTGAGGCTGGTTGCGAACCCAGATCCTCTGGTCTCAGCCTCCCAAGTGCTAGGATTACAAGCGTGTGCCACCACGCCTGGTGTCCTTTTTTGCCTGTATTAGAAAATTGCTCTGATGTTAATTTCTAGTAAAATGTAAAAGGCAGTCATTCAGGCAGGGAGAGGCGGTAGCTCTGTACATTCCAAGAGCTCCTCCTCCCTTCTTCTGCCCCTTTGTTCTAAATGATTAACCCATAGTAAGAATGTAAAGACAATTAAAGCCTGACTTAGGAGCACCATAGAGACAATTAGAACCTTTTTTCCTACAAATATATAAAAAACAATTAACAGCCCAAAGATCACAGTGACTCTGCCTAACACATTTTAAAATGGTAAAGATAACAAGGGCCTTATTCCTTGCTCGTAGAGATTATACACAGCTGCACTGGCGACAGCTAGTGCCTCTGTTTACTTCCTATTCTTTGTGACTCGGCCTCAGTATGAGAAAGGCAAACTCCATGTGTTACATCAAAGTGCCCCAATACAATAGGGGTAAAAACAAGGTAGATTAGTGACCTCTGCACTTAGTAAGTGCACTTAGTAGACTAGAAGGCACCACTTGCCTAAGAAATAAGTTATACCTAAGAAATAAGTTACTAGCTCGTTGCCTTGGTAACACTGATAAAACCATACCAATGTAAAAATTATATTTAAGGGGCCGGCATCCGAGGGAGGGACAGAGTTCTACTTTCAGGCTCTCCAGCAGGTCTTCCAGGCATGCTGCTTTTTTCTCTTCTCTTTTTCTATTTCCTACTGACTTTGTAATAAAATTTTGTTAAAGCTGCAACCGAGCTGCCTGTTAGTTTTAATTCCCCTCTTCAGACAATCTGATCTGAATTGAAGGGAAAGAGTCCACAGCGCCTCTCCCACCGGAACACACTTTGTTTTGAAACAGGGTCTCACTAGGTTGCTGAGTCTCACTACTTGCTGAGGCTGTCCTTGAACCTGTGATTGTGATTCTCCTGTCTCATCCTCCCAAGTACTAGAATTACCAATGTGCATCACCACGTCCGTCTCAGTTAACTTTTGAAACTTGAAGTTTTATTAACCAGTTTATCAGTTTTCGATTGAAGCCACAAACTACCTTTTATTTATCTTTTATGTTTTGTTTTTTTACCTTTTGCTTTTTTTAAATTTTATAGCAAAATAGTTTTGTTCTTGTGGGTCTAGAATTCTCCAAGTTGTGAAGAGCCTCCTTTTCCTGTTGACATGGCCCCTGTAACTCATTGTCAGTCTTGAGGCCGGGCAGACAGCAGCAGGTTCTTAGTGTGCCTGGTGCTGCCAGGTGCCATGGGATGCCCAAGAAGTAGATGGCATGGTGGCCAAGGCAGTGGCCCCACAGAGCAGTGGGGGGGTCTTCCTCACAGGCTGAGTGGGGAGGTCAGGAGAGGGTGGAGCAGAGCGGGCCTCCAAGCAGGGGCGGGCGTGAGGTGGCCTCAGGGTGCTGCAGGGAAGGTAGAGGAGGGAGTTCAGCTGGGGAAGCCCAGGCCTGGGGGTGGCAGCTGCCACCACGAGAATCGTTTCCTTTTTCTTCTCTGGAGACACATTCTAGTAACAATAAGTGACAACCACGTGGGCTGCTCATGAAGCCACTGTTCTGGAGACCAGGAGTCTGTGCTGAAAGCTTGAGGAAGTTGTTTGCTGCTCTGGCTATAACTGGAGCTGCAGTTGGAAATGGAGTCCCCGCCCTGTGCAGCCCCCATTAGGGCCACAGAGGAGGCTGAGGGGGAGCGTGAGGGGCACCGTGACAGGCAGGATAGCACAGCGCTGCAGCCCCTTGCTCAGCCTCGCCCCAGGCCACGAGGAAGCTGGGGAGTTTCCTCTGCGTGTTTTAAGTCAACATCTACAACCTTTTCAAATTATAAATTGAAATTGTTGAAAATGAGTATAATTTCCAGCATTAAAATATATAACTGCCAGATGCGTTGTCTGACACCTGTAATCCCAGTATTTGGGAGACTGAGACAGGAGAATCACAAGTTTGAGGCCAGCTTTGTCAACTTAAGAAGACCTTGTCTCAAATAAAAAAATAAAGCCAGGTGTGGTGGTGCACACCTGTAATCTCTGTACTTGGGAGGCTGAGATAAGAGAATCGCAGGTTCAAGATCAGCCTCAGCGACTTAGCAAGATTCTCAGCAACCTAGCAATACCCTGTTTCATGAAAAGGGCTGGGTGTGTGGCTCAGAGGTAGAATGCCCCTGGGTTCAATCCCCAGTATGGCAAAAGATTTAAAAAGGGGGTGGGGGCTGTGTGAGATCCTGGGTTTAATCCCCAGGACTTGGGAGTTCAAGACAGATTTGAGGCCAACCTCAGCAACTTAGCAAGACCCTGTTTCAAAATAAAAATAAAATAAAATAGGGATAGAGGTATAGCTCAGAGGTAGAATGCCCCTGGATTCAATCACCAGTACCAAAAATAAATAAAATAGGGCTGGGGATGTAGCTCAGAGGTAGAATACCCCTGGTTTCTTTTTCTAGTACCAAAACAAATACAAATACCACAAAGTACCCCCACCAGCTCTCCTCCAGTGGTCGGGAATTTGTTCCAGGCCCTTTCCTCCCTGAGCATTCCCGTTTGTTTCACTTCTCACTGGATTTTGCCTCAATACATTCTATGGTTTTGTTTGTTTGTTTGTTTTTGCAGTACCAGGGATTGAACCCAGGGCATTCTACCTCCAGGCTACACCCCCAGCCCTATTTTTTTTTTATTCTTTATTTTGAAACAGGGTCTCACTAAGTTGCGGAGGGCCTCACTAAGTAGCTGAGGCTGGCCACGAACCCGGATCCTCCTGTCTCAGCCTCCCAAGTACTGGGATTACAAGCATGCCACCACGCCTGGCTTACATTCTATGTTTTAATGCTCGTAAAAAGTTGATCACCTGCAACAATAATGTGAATATTCATATGAACTAAAAATAATAAAATGCCGGGCGTGGTGGCGCACGCTTGTAATCCCAGTACTTGGGAGGCGGAGACCGGGGGATCCGGGTTCGCGGCCAGCCTCAGCTACTTAGTGAGGCCCTCCGCAACTTCGTGAGACCCAGTTTCAAAATAAAGTATAAAAACAATAGGGCTGGGGGTGTAGCTCGGAGGTAAAATGCTCCTGGGTTCAATCCCCGGTACCGCAAAAAAATAAAATAAAATAAAAATAATAAAATTTCCTGGAGTCACGTGGTGGTAAGTGTTTGGAAGGGGTTATAAAAAAAAAGATAGTATAATCATGAGTACATACTCTACAAAACAACACTACGCGTAAGCTTCATGAGCGTTAAGCAGATGCCTACCACCCTGGGCCTTGGGAGTGCCTCCTATTGAGGTGAGTGGCAGGCCTGGCGGCAGCAGGCCCTAATAACCTCACTCACTGGCACAGGGACTGGCAGAACCGAGCAGGCTCTTGTGGAAGCATCTCACCAGCTCCCGCCGTGTCTATCGTGTGGGGATCTGAGTTCCAGAAGGTGTCCAGGGGCCTGGCCTCTAGGAATGGCGCCATCCATGCTATGTGGAGGAGTGCTAAGAACAGACACAGAGGCTCCCACAAAGGCCAGGACGGATGCGCCTGCTGCAGGAGCAGCCATCTTATTGGGGATGCATGGACAGCAGTTCTTGTGATCTGGGAAGGGATGGTGCGTGCCTCAGGAAGTTCCAGGGCTCTGAGTGAGCCGCCTGGGGCCCTTGCTGTGTTGCAGGCATGAGGAGCTTGACCGCCTGGCCAGGGAGAGGGAGGCAGTGCTGGTGGCTGTGAAGGGCGCCCACGCGGAGCAGCTGCGGGCGCTGGAGGCCAGGGTGCTGGAGCTGCAAGGCCACTGCGAGACCCTGGAGGTGCAGCTGCGCAGGGCCGAGTGGACCCAGGCTGATGCTGCCAAGGCAAAGGACGCCATCGCTGACAGGTGAGCCTGCGGCCACCAGTCTGCCCTACCTGGGTGCTGCCATGGCCTGTGTGCACCTGTGCCCGGGCAGGCGCATGCCAGACCAAGGGGATGGGGGAGTGGGTGGGAGCACCCTCTGAAGCCTCTGTAGCTGATGGTCATTTTCTTCATGATTCACACCCAGCCTTATTTTTTTTTATTTTGAAAAAGGGTCTTCCAGTACCCCCCACACACACACACAAAAGCTGGGTGTGGTGGTGCACACTTGTAATCCCAGTACTTGGGAGGCTGAGACAGGAGGATTGGGTTTGCAGCCAGCCTCAGCTATTTAGTGAGGCCCTCCACAGCTTAGTGAGACCCTGTTTCAAAGTAAAGAATAAAAGCCGGGCGTGGTGGCACACGCTTGTAATCCCAGTACTTGGGAGACTGAGTCAGGAGGATCGCAGGTTTGCAGCCAGCCTCAGCAGCTTAGTGAGGCTCTCTGCAACTTCGTGAGACTCTGTTTCAAAATAAAGAATAAAAAAAAAAATAGGGCTGGTGGTGTAGCTCAGAGGTAGAAGGCCCCTGGGTTCCATCCCCAGTACCACACACACAAAAATAAAATAAAATAAAGACTAAAAAATAGGGCTGGGGATGTAGCTCGGAGGTAGAATGTCCCTGGGTTCAATCCCCAGTACCGCAAAAAAAAAGAAAGAAAAAGAAAAACAGTCTCACTTAAGTTACAGAGGGCCTCACTAAGTTGCTGAGACTGGCCGCAAACCTGAGATCCTCCTTTCTCAGTCTCCCAAGTACTGAGATTACAGGTGTGCGCCACCACACCTGGCTAATAATGTAGTTTTATGTGTGTATGTGTATGCATTTTTGTGTGTGTGGCACTGGGGATTGAATCCAGGGTCATTCTACCTCTGAGCTACACCCCCAGCCCTATTTTTTATTCTTTATTTTTGAAACAGGGTCTCACTAAGTAGCAGAGGGCCTCACTAAGTAGCTGAGGCTAGCCACGAACCTGTGGCACTCCTGTCTCAGCCTCCCAAGTACTGGGATTACAAGTGTGCACCA
This sequence comes from Glis glis, assembly GCA_004027185.1. NCBI lineage: Eukaryota > Metazoa > Chordata > Mammalia > Rodentia > Gliridae > Glis > Glis glis. The sequence goes on along the minus strand of PVJS01032610.1, from coordinate 17,060 downwards.
CCATGCCTGGCTGCATTTGTTATTTGTGGTAATTTTTTATAACATAAAATTTACTGTTTTAACCATTTTTTAGTGTCCGGTTTGGTGGCGTTAGTACATGCACATTGTGATGTGGTCATCACCACCATCCATCTCTTTTACTTGTCCGGACTCTGTCCCTGTTAAACCCCCCCCTAATCTCCGGGCACCCCCACTTTACTTTCTACTGCTCTAGAACTACTCTAGGAACCTCATATAAAGTGGAATCCTACAGCACTTGTCCTTTTCTGACTGGCCTGTCTCACTGAGCATAATGTCCTCAACGTTCATCCACAGTACAGCATGTGTCAGAATTTCATGCGGCTTAAATTTTTTTTGTTTTAAAATATACATAATATTAAGCCAGGCGTGGTGGCGCACACTTGTAATCCCAGTACTTGGGAGGCTGAGACGGGAGGATCGCAGGTTCGCAGCCAGCCTCAGCTATTTAGTGAGGCCCTCTGCAACTTAGTGAAACCCTGTTTCAAAATAAAGAATAAAAATAGGGCTGGGGGTGTAGCTCGGAGATAGAATGCCCCTGGGTTCAAACCCCAGTACCGCAAAAAAAATTAAAATATACATAATATTAACTGTCTTAACTATTTTGAAGTGTACAGTTCAGTGGTTAATAAGTCAGAATTTTATTCCTTTTTAAGGCTGAGTAATATTCCACTATAGTGATATACCACATTTTATTTATCTGTTTATTGGGGTTGCTCTGGGGGACGCTACTTGCTCTGTAGTCCCGCCATGGAGGGTGCTGCTCCCTGCAGCTTCCTAAAGATTGTTCTGCAGTTCCTACCACGGAAGGTCACTGCTCTAAGGCCGCTCCCTGACACTAGTCTTTCTCACACAATAATGACACGAAGCCTGATATAATAATTCACAGAATAATTACATTTAATAATCTGGGTGGTCAGGGAGGAGATAGAGATGACAAATTCTCCCATCCATCTGTAGCCAGCACCTTGCTTTTATAGAAGCTTTAGACAAGGCATCATAAAAGTTAATCAAACACAGAAACTAACAATTGTCACGAGTTACAATAAAGAAGGTCAGTGAGGCAGGCATGTGACAATTTGGAGGAAGGAGGGATTAACCATTACTGGGTTGAGATGACATCAAAGACTCACCTTGACTATTACACCAGGTCCCTTGGAATGTCTACTTCCAGACAAATCCCACCCAGCCAAATACCGGGTATTCAAACTGAGCCGGTTCAAGATGTTCTAAGACAGCTCTTGACATCTGTTGATTAACATGTGGATTATTTCCACCTTTGGCTCTTGTGAATAATTCCACCATGAGCACAAGTTTACAAATATCTCTTTAAGATCCTGCTTTTAAGCCCGGCGTGGTGGCGCTTGTAATCCCAGTACTTGGGAGGCTGAGACAGGAGGATTGCAGGTTCAAGGCCAGCCTCAGCTACTTAGTGAGGACCCTCCACAACTTAGTGAGACCCTGTTTTAAACATAGAGAATAAAAAATAGGGCTGGGGGTGTAGCTCGGAGGTAGAATGCCCCTGGGTTCAATCCCCAGTACTGCAAAAAAAAAAAAAAAAAAGATCCTGCTTGTAATTCTTTTGTGAACATATCTGTAGGTAGAATTGCTGGATCATATCTGTAGGTAGAATTGCTGAATTTTGAAGTAAGCAGTTTCCTCAGCAGCCGTACCATGTCCCACCAGCAGTGCGCAGGGGTCTGATTTCTCCCTTAAGTGCAGTTCCTTTCTAGTACTTAAGCCTGGCCATGGCACGTGAGCAGCTCTGCTCCGTTCAGGCCTGATGTCTAGGGAGAGGTGCGTACGAGGGAAGCCACTGTCATGACACTGGGATGTGTAGCATTAAACTCCAGCCTCCTGAGACTGAGACAGGAGGATCGCAGGTTCAAGGCCAGCCTCAGCAACTTAGTGAGGCTCTCAGCAACTTAGCAAGACCTTGTTTCCAAATAAAAAATAAAATAGGTCTGGGGGTGTAGCCCAGAGGTAAAAGGCCTCTGGGTTCCATCCCTATACCACACACACACAAAAAAAAAGGAAGTAGAAGGAGGTGGAGGAGGTGGAGGAGGTGGAGGAGGAGGAGGAGGAGGAGGAAGGGAAGAAGAAGAAAACAGATTCATAGGGTCTAAATTTCTATTTTTTCTCTGGGGTGTTCAGTTATCATTTCAGTCTCATCCTGAGTGTAAGTTAGCATCAAGTGATTACCCCATTTTCTTGATAGCTTTCCTTGTTTTAGCAATTTTGTGCTGGTTTGGAGTTTAGAACTACAGAGCACCTGTAGGATTAAAATGAGAGAAAGCACATGATTTTGGTGGTGACCTCCCTGTTCCACGTGTGCCTGTCAGGTCCTCTGTCCCCGAAGTGAGCCTGTAGTGCCATGCCCCGCGACCTAAGCTGGGAGGCCCCAGGCCAGATGTTTTTGTGCTGCTGCTGGGAATGCAGGCTGGCCCTGTGGGTGGCTCGTGCTCAGAGGTAGAGCTGTTGCCCAGAACACCTAGAAGTAGTGTGTTAAACCTATTTCCCTGGTGCCAGAAACCAGTTCGGAGAGGCCAGGGGCACAGGTCTGAGTCAGGACAAATTTGCGGTGCCTTCCACAGCCTCTTTTCTGCTCTCCTAAAATCCATGTCCAAGATGTTGGCACAGTGACTTTTTTTCATCCTGTACAAAACCAAGCTTGAAATACCTCCACGCCAGGTTTTACCTGGCCCTGGTGACCAGGCGTGGACTCTGCGGGCACCAGCTCACCCTCTGCTCATCAGGGCTCGGCAGGGCTCTGCCGGGTGTTGTGGCCGCCGTGGCGCTCAGCGGGCTGCTCGGGCAGCAGCAGCGGGCAGGCGTCGTCTCGCTTAGGTTAGCACCATGGCTACCCTCGTTATTGCTAGGTGTCTTCTCTAAATGTTTTTCTTGGGAAATTGATCCAATTTTTGGTAATTCTTCCAGAGGCATTCTACTGTTAAGTTTATTTAATGTATTTTGTACAGCCTCACCTTACTTTCCATTTGAAAGTGTGTATCACATGTCTCCGTGTGTGACGCTGTGCTGGGCACAGCGAGGAGTGTAGAGATGAGCTGGCCTGTCAGTGGCGCCTGCAGCGACAGGCTCTGCACAGTGTCACTGGTCCTATCTCTACCCCGTGCACCTGGCCTAGCTCTTGGCATGCCATGGGTGTGGAGTCGATATCCGGGTTGATGGATACGTGGCTGGCTGGCCAGCCGTTCCTTCCTGGGTAGCGCCATCTCCTTAGCCCAGGCAGGGGAGTTTTAGCACTGCTGCGGTGTTCCTCCGAGGGCAGCCATGTGCATGTTTGCTGGGGACTGTGTAAAAGAGCGCATGCGGGAGGGAGTGGGAGCCACACCGCGTTCACATAGCTCCTTCCACTCAGGCTCCGTGACGATGCTGCCGCTCTAAAAGCTGCCTGGGACGCCCAGGTGGCCCAGCTGTCCAAGGAGGCACTCGCCAAAGACCTTGAGGTCCAGACACTACGGGAGGACGAGGTGAAGCTCAAGGCCCAGTTGGCCAGATTCCAGCAGGATGTGGAGAGGTATGTCCCAAGGCAGCCATTTCTGTTGAGTGCCTCTACAAGGCAGAAGCCATTCTAGGTGCTAAGGATTCAAATGGAACCAGTCAAGTCCTGACTTCACATTCTCTTATGGAGAAACAGGAAGTGAGAAAGAAATAGAACATGCTGGAGGGCAGTATCAAAGTCAGCAGATGGGAGCTGGGTGCAGTGGCACAGTTCTGTAATCCCAGCCACTCAGGAGGCTGAGACAGGAGGATTGCAGGTTTGAGGCCAGCCTGGGCAACTTAGCAAGACCCTGTCGCAAAATAAAAAATAAAAAGGGCTAAGTTTCAGGTGTGCTGGTGCATGCCTGTAATCCCAGTACTTGGGAGGCTGAGACAGGAGGATCACAGGTTTGAGACCAGCTTCAACAACTTAGTGAGGCCCTCTGCAACTTAGTAAGACCCTGTTTTAAAATTAAAAAATAAAAAAAAATAAGGCTGGGGGTGTAGCTTGGAGGTAGAATGCCCCTGGGTTCAATCCCCAATGCCATTAAAAAAAAAAGCCAACTTTATTGAGAATTCAGATACAATAAAAAGCACCCATTTTAACTATACACGCAATGGATCCTGACAGATGTGCACACCTGTATCACCACCACTCCACTCACCCCCGACCCCTGAACCCGCAGCTCCCCCCTCTGCTTTCTGTCTCCGCAGGGGAGTCCACTTCATCTGGAATTCCATCTGAATGGAATCGACAGTATTATCTTTTGTATCTGGCTATTTAGATTCTTTGGCTTAGCATCATCGGTTTGAAATTAGAGAATATTGCAGATATCAGGGGCTTGTTCTTTTATTACTCAGCAGTAGTCTGAATATACAACGGATTTTTCAGGTTTTCCTTTTTCCTATTTTTTCTGTGTCAGTTTGCATCTGTCCTTTTCATCTAGCTATTGACTTTGAGGGCACACAGTTGTTCATGGTGTCCCTTTATTGTCTTTTTTTTTGTACTGAGGATTAAACCCAGGGGCGTTTTACCTCTGAGCTATACCCCTATCCTTTTTATTTCTTATTTGAAACAGGGTCTCACTAAGTTGCTGAGGGTCTCTAAATTACTGATACTGGCCTCCAACCTGTGATCCTCCTGTCTCAGCCTCACAAGTATTGGGATTACAGTTGTGCGCCACCACACCTGGCCCTTTATTGTCCTTTTAATATGTGTCAGGTTGCAGTGATAGTCCCTCTCATTCTTTTTTTTTTTCTTTTTGTGGTACTGCGGATTAAACCTAGGGGCATTCTACCTCCGAACAACACCCCCAGCTCTTTATTTAGTTTTTACTTTGAAAGAGGCTCTCTCTAGGTTGCTGAGAGTCTTGCCCAGTTGCTGAGGCTGGTCTTGAACTTGTGATCCTCCTATCTCAGCCTCCCAAGTGCTGGGATTATAGTCATGCGCCACCATGCCCTGCTCCCTCTCATTCTTGACATCAAAGATTTGTATTTCTCTTTTTTTTCCCTAATCAGCCTACCTAGAGTTTTATTGATTTTACCGACCTTTGCAAAGAACCAGCTTTAGGTTTATGGGTTTTTTCAGTTGTTTTTCAATTTTTAATTTTATTGATATCTACTCTATCATTTTCCTTCTTCTTTTTTCCTTTGGCTTTATTTATTTATTTATTTATTTATTTTTATTTATTTATTTTGTGGTACTGGGGATTGAGTGAGACCCTGTTTCAAAAAAAAAAAAGGGCTGGGGATGTAGCTCAGAGGTAGAATGCCCCTCCTGGGTTCAGTCCCCAGTACCACAAAAAAAAAAAAGGAGAGGAAATCTCCAACTGTAATTATAGATTTATCTATCTTTCAGCTCTGCCTTTTTTTTTTTTTTTTTGGTATTGGGTATTGAATCCATGGGAATTCTACCTTCTAATTAATTAATTAGTTAATTAAAAATTTTTTTGAGATAGAGTCTCACTAAGCTACCTAGGCTGGCCTTGTACTTGCGATCTTCCTGTTGTAACCTCTAGTCACAGGATTACAGGTGTGTGTGCCACACCCTATAGATCTTTTGTCAAGTGCATGCACATTCAGTCTAATAATGGCTTCTCAGAGAATTTCGCCAGTAGAAATAGCCCTCTTCAGCTTGGCATGGTGGCTCATGCTTGTAATCCCAGTACTTGGGAGGCTGAGACAGGAAGATTACAGGTTTAAGGCCAGCTTCAGTAATTTAGTGAGGCTCTCAGCAATTTGGCAAGACCCTACTTCCAAATAAAAAATAAAGCTGGGCGTGGTGGCGCACGCTTGTACTCCCAGTACTTGGGAGGCTGAGACAGGAGGATCTGGGTTCGCAGCCAGCCTCAGCTACTTAGTGAGGCCCTCTGCAAGTTAGTGAGACCCTGTTTCAAAATAAAGAACAAAAAATAGGGCTGGGGATGTAGCCCAGAGGTAGAATTCCCCTGGGTTCAATCGCCGGTACTGCAAAAATAAAATAAAATAAAATAGGTCTGGGGGTATAGCCCAATGGTAGAAGGCCCCTGGGTTCAATCCCCAGTACCACAAAAAAAAAAAAAAGAAGAAGAAGAAGAAGAAAGAAAGAGGGAGCCCTCTTCATCCCTGGTGATGGTCTTTGCCCAAAGCCTACTGTCTGCCATGGCTGGCGGCTTGAGCCCCCTTCTACAGCGTCCGCATGCACGAGGGTCTTCTGCCTCCGCTTCCACCTGCACCTCCACAGCAGCACGTGCTCTGTCTTGCTCCTTTTACCTCCTCCTGTTCCTCTGAGGATTCTGTCGCCTCAGTTTGAATCGTTGACCTCATCCTTCTCTTCCTACACATCAGTGCTTCTGTTTCCTGAGGGTGGCTGCCCCTTCCCAGCACTGGGTTTTCTCCGGTGATCTTTGGTGTCAGTGATCTTTGGTGTCCCCCCTCGCACAGGCCTATCCGCAGATGCTGTTTCTCTCCATGTCTCCATTGCAGAAGCTCCTCCGTGCTTGTGAGCCCTGCGCACGAGCTGCCTGAGAGACAGGAGGGGGAGGATGCACAGTGTCGCCCCCACACCGTGCCCTACCTTTGCTCTCATGTTGCAGGGACCTTGGGAAACCTTAATCTGGGGCGTTGGGACCTGTCTGTAGGTACAAGCAGCAGCTGTCGCTGGCAGTCGAAAGGGAACGGAGCCTGGAGCGTGACCAGGTGCAGCTGGGCCTGGACTGGCAGCGCCGCTGTGACAACATCGAAAGGGACCAGATCCAGAGATCCGAAGCCTTGATTCAGGGTTTGACAGAGGCCAAAGGTCAGGTGCGTGTGAGTGCACCCAGCACTGGGCCTTCTCAGAAAAGTTGCTACTTCAGGAGGACAGGCTGTGGTGGGATGTGTTTGACTCTCACCATGTTATTTATTTATTTGTTTATTTAAATTTTTTTTGTGGTACTGGGGATTGAACCCAGGGGCATTCTACCTCAGAGCTACATCCCCAGCCCTATTTTTTTATTCTTTATTTTGAAACAGGGTCTCACTAAGTTGCGGAGGGCCTCACTAAGTAGCTGAGGCTGGCCGCGAACCTGGATCCTCCAGTCTCAGCCTCCCAAGTACTGGGATTACAAGCATGTGCCACCACGCCCGGCTCACCACGTTATTTATAATGGAAAACACTAAACCTCGCTGACCAGTTGATTTATGGCAGCAAAACTCATGGTAGTAAAAATCCTGCCTAGCTGGGTGTGGGTGGTGCATGCCTATAGTTCCAGTACTTGGCAGGCTGAGACAGGAGGGTCACAGGTTTGAGGACAGCCTCAGCAACTTAGTGAGACTGTCAGCAACCTAGAAAGACCCTGTTTCAAAACAAAAAAATATTATTATTTATTTATTTATTGCGGTACTGGGGATTGAACCCAGGGGCATTCTACCTCAGAGCTACACCCCCAGTCCTATTTTTTTATTCTTTATTTTGAAACGGGGTCGCACTAAGTTGTGGAGGGCCTCATTAAGTAGCTGAGGCTGGCCGCAAACCCGGATCCTCCTATCTCAGCCTCCCAAGTACTGGGATTACAAGCATGTGCCACCATGTCCGGCTAAAAAATTATTTTAAAAAAAGGCTGGGGTATGCTCAGAGGTAGACTGTCTCTGGGTTCAATCCGCAGTACCACAAAAAAACAAAAACCCATCCTGCCACCAGCCTTTCATAGCGCGTTGCTGTGCCGCTTTATCTCCGCGGACTGCAGCGTGGCTCTGGAAGCCCTGGGATGATCCCATCTCCTGCGTAGCTGCCTGGCGAGGGCAGCCTGGGGCCGGGGCTGGACAGGAAGAGCTTTGCACGGTGCTCTTGGCTCAGTTCTCTGAGTGCCATGTGAGAGCTGGTTCTTGTGGTATTTCTGCCTGGCCTGCTGTCCGCTTCTTAAGCAGAGGGGGAGGATGGTCTCTGTACCCTGGTGGCCAGCATTGCCCGTAACCTACAGAGGACATTTTCCCAGGTTGCTGCCAAACTCCAGGAGACTGAGCGGGTGCTGCGTGAGCAGGAGGTGGTGCTGAAGGCTGTGACCCTGGAGCGAGACCAGGCTGTGGAGACGCTGCGGACGCACAGGCTCCTCCCTGGACAAGAGGTGTGGTGAGCTCACCTTCCTTCTGAGCCCCCGCCGGCTCTCTGAACCTTTGCTCGACAGATTCTGTGGGAAAAGAGCTCCAGCACCCCAAGATTGTGCTCAGCTTTTCAGTCGTGTGCTTTTCAATGACTGGTTGCACAAACGAGGGTAAGTCTGAAGCCTCAAAGAGTTCACAAATCAGCCAGGCGCAGTGGCCACACCTGTAATTCCAGCTTCTCAGGAGGCTGGGGCAGGAGGATCACACATTCAAGGCTATCCTGGGCAACTTAGCAAGACCCTGTCTCAAAATAAAACAAAAGGGGCCGGGGGTGTAGTTCAGTGAGAGAGCACTTTCCTAGCATGTACAAGCCCCTAGGTTCAGTTCCCAGCACTGAAAAAAAAAAGAGTTAAAATGGATATGTATACAATATTCAGAATCTTCTTTATCTTTAGCATTTGGAAGCACTAAAAACCTCAAATCCAAGTGGAACTGGGCTGGAGTGTAGCTCAATGGTAGAGCCCATGTTCAGCATGAGCAGGGCCCAGGGTTCTCCGTTATGCTAAAAGAAAAACAAATCCCCAATATGAATTGACGCCAGATGTTAACGTGGGATCCTTGCTGCGTCTCACCTGCGCGGTGGTTCGTTCGCGCCTGTGCTTGTCCTGCAGCTCCTGGTTTTGTTTGGCAGGGCGATGCCAGTCAGTAGCTGTTAAGTTCTTAGCCTGAAGACCATAACACCTGTTAACTTGCTTCATCTTGGAGGTGGACTGTGGTCACTGAGGCCCAGGGACCCAGAGGAACTTTCCTGAACTGTCACAGGTGGAGGGCAAGCTGGGTCCCAGGAGAAGAGAAGGTGGGGTCAAGGAGCACGGGCAGTGTGAGGAGGCTGGAGGGAGCTGAGCAGCAGCGGCGTGGGAACGGCTTTGATTTTTCCCCGCATGGGCATTGTCTGGCCACAGAAGACTGCTCAGGGTTTGTGTGGACTCTTGGCTGGGAGCCGCAGTCTCCTGGAGGATGGGCACACGAGCATAGAGGCTCCTCAGACCGCTGCAGCATAAAGGAGCAGGAAGGCCACACCTGTGGTCCCAGTACTTGTGAGGCTGAGACAGGAGGGTTGCAGGTTTGAGGCCAGCCTTGGCAACCTAGTGAGTCCCTGTTACAAAATAAAATAGGGTCATGCATGGTGGCACACGCCTGTAATCCCAGTCCTTAGGAAGCTGAGACAGGAAGATCACAGGTTTGCAGCCAACCTCAGCAACATAGTGAGACTCTCAGCAACCTAGTAAGACCCTGTTTCAAAACAAAAAATAAAAGGGGTTGGGGATATAACTCAGAGGTAGACCACCCCTGGCTTCAATCCCCAGTACCATTCAAGAAAAGTCATGCACCTGCTCTAGGCTCCATGCCCTCCTCAGGGGGAGAGGACAGACGTCAGCAGCCTGCAGGGCAGGACTGGGATACCAGCCTCCCACCACCATGTCATCACTGACCATGGACCCAAGTGACTTCTTCATTTTTGAAATTTGAAATAATGCTTCCTGTCCTGCTGGTTCATCAGTGTGTGCTGGTGAGTGGAGGATTCAGTGTGCCATCAAATGTCCCGAGTGAAATCTCATGGCGCGGACATGTGCCTTTTCAGTTGAAGCCTGGGTCAGAGGTTGGAACTTGTCTCAAAGACACATCTTTGCATGGAGTGACTGAGCGACCTGAGCTCTAGGGGACAGTGGTTCTTGCTCTACAAGGACCTCAGCATCTCAACAGGTGACCGCAGCCTGACACCGATCTTACGATACCTGGGACTGAGTTGTGTCCCCAGAAACACAGGTTCAAGTCCTGACCCCGGGATCTCGGAGTGCTGCAGATGGGATTCGTTAAGATGGAGGCGGAAGGTGGGCCCTGAGCCAGCACCTGCCGTCCATATGAGGGGAGAGGACCCAGACACACAGGAAGATGGCAGGTGATGGCAGGGGCGGGGGCCACCGAGGCCTGGAACAGAACACATTCTCCCTGGGGTCTGTAGTTGCAGCACGGCCCCCTGATGCCCCGAGAACCGTGAGAAATGAATCCCTGCTCTTTCAAGCTATTTGCTCCGGAAGCTGCAGGCGCTTGTACAGACACCCCCTGCTGAGGGCCAACCTGGTGAACTCTCATCAGAGGACCTGGTTTGGGAATGAGGTTCAGAGGCCACCCTAATCTCACCCTCTGGAGGCCGAGGCTGCGCTCAGCGCGACCCTTTCTCAGAATGTCTGAGGGCTGGCTGATTTTTAGTAGTTGGACATCTTCCCCTTTATGGAAAGGAGCTCACCTTGTTGTCTAGGGTACTGGAGGCTCTGAGGGCCCCTTGGGGTACTGTCTGGATGCTGCCTCCACCTGCGTCCTGGTCTGCCTCTCTCCTCCTGCTCTGCTGTCAGCCCCCAGGGGAAGGCCCAGTGCAGGCGGAGGCTGTCAGCTGGGAAGCGTGGCTCTGTGGCCGCTAAGTTGTGGCATGTCCTCACTGGGAGTGACAGAGCTCCTCCAGGGTGGGAGACAGCCTTGCAGGGCCATGGCCGCTGTACTGGCAGCGGTGCCCACACTGTGGCCCATGCTGCTGGCCAGCCGTGGCGCCCTGGAGCTTGGCAGGAGGGGGCACCCAGGCTTGCAAGAACACCCCTTTCTCCTCTGTGAACAGATGCAGAGGCGACAGTTCTCTGCCCTGCGTGCTCTGCAGTCCCCCAACGTGGCCATGTCAGAATCCCCAGGGGAGCTTGTCAGACGTGTCCCGGGCCCCACCTGGACTGTTAGGCAGGGAGCCCAGGGATCACACCTTGCACCAGTGGTCAGAGAAGATTTGTTTATTCCAAGGTTCCCACGAGCAGATGGGGGGTGGTCATCTCTAGCCACTGTTGCCCACGTCCTGCCACCCCACAGTGCTGTGGTGGGCACATCAGTGGTCTTCGCATGGGTCCCATGTGAGATGCCCCACTGTCACACAGGAGACCTAGCCACCGAGAAAATAGAAGCTTCCTCAGTGTTCCCCCACTCCAGATTTTTCTTTTTTATCTTTTCCCCTAGGCTGACAATGAAAAGAAGACATTTGTCCAAGTACCAGCTAAGCGGGGCAGGGAGGCCTATCAGTTTTCTGAGGGAAGTTTTTGTTAAGTAAACAATGAGCCTTAGAAGTGGGTTGGGGGTCAGGAACCATCCACATCCCACCACCCCGTGAAGCGCACCCTTGATCTTGCACAAGGAGCCTGGCTGAGGTCCCACGCGGAGGTGTGCAGGTCCAGCCGCCCTGAGCTTCTCTGACTGCCACCATCCCCAGAGGCTGTCTGCAGGCAGGAGCCTGCTTGCCAGCCTTTGACTGGAGCCACTGGCTTCAGGACCAGGACTCAGAGGGGAGAAGCCTCCGCAGCTCCTGGCTGACAACCCGGCACGAGGTTCTGAATTGAATCCTGTGCTTCCTGCCGCAGAGGAGCTGCTGACCGTGAGTGGGCTGGTGGGTGTGCCCCACCTGGTAAGCTGCAGGCAGGCATGGGGCCAGTGGCTGCAGCCCGCCCGAGTGCCACAGAGCGAAGAGGTGACAAGCTCAGGAAGAGGCGACAAGCTCAGCACAGCCCTCACACGGCTGGCCCATCTCACCTGTCACATCATGATACTCAAGGAGGAAGGTGCACTGTGCACTCTGTGCTTACCATCCAAGGCAGACCAGAGGTGGCACTTCTGCTACAGAGGTGCCACCACAGGCTCACAGGAGGAAGGGGACACAGCCTGCCTGAGATCCGAAGAGGTCTCCTGTTATTGGAGTTCTAGCCACTCGCCCAGAGGAAAGCCAATTGGAAAGAGTGCTGGCGAAGCATGAAGGGGCTTCTCAGTGTGGCCGCCTGGAGGACGGATCCAAGGGCTGGCTCCGGGGCGCCACCAAGAGCTGTGGGTGCACAGGGAAGGGACGGAGGCAGGGGTTGAGGGGTCTGCGTGGCTAGCAGTCTTGGTCAGGTCCTGATCTGGTTGATCCTTGTCTTGGGACTGATCCCGCAGAGTCTTGGGGTGCCAAGAAAATTGCTGCTGGGGGGGAGGGGGCAGCTTGATTTCCATGGCAGGATGTTTATCAGATCTATGATTTTGGATTTTTGTTTTGTGGTACTGGGGCTTGAAACTAGGAACATTCTGCCTCTGAGATACATCCCCAGGCCTATTTTTGTTTTTTATTTTGAAACAGGGTCTCACTAAGTTGCTGAGGGTCTTGCTAAGTTGCTGAGGCTGGCCACAAAACTGCAATCTTCCTGTTTCAGCCTCCCAAGTACTAGAATTACAGGTATGCACCACCACATTTGGCTTGATCCTAGAGGATCACAGGTTTGAGGTCAGCCTCAGCGATTTATTTATTTATTTATTTATTTATTTATTTATTTATTTTGCGGTACTGGGGATTGAACCCAGGGACGTTCTACCTCCGCGCTATACCCCCGGCCCTATTTTTTATACTTTTTTTTTAAACTGGGTCTCACGAAGTTGCGGAGGGCCTCACTAAGTAGAGAGAGAGAGAGGGAGAGAGAGCTGAGGCTGGCCGCGAACCCTGATCCTCCGGTGTCCGCCTCCCAAAGTACTGGGATTACAAGCATGCGCCACCACGCCCGGCCCAGCCTCAGCGATTTAGCAAGACCCTGTTTCAAAACAAAAAATAAAAAGGGATGGGAGTACCTATAGTCCCAGTACTTGTGAGGCTGAGATAGGAGGATCACAGGTTCAAGGACTGCCTGGTCCTCAGGAACATAGCGAGACTCAGCAACTTAGCGAGACCCAGTTCTAAGACGTTAAAGTATAAAGTATATAGTAGTATATAGTAATTTCTCTTCTGCGCTTTCAAATCTCTTCGTTCCACTCTATCCAGAGAACTGTTTGTTATGCCAAAACGTGCATAAAATTGACCACTGTAGCCATTTTCAGCAGTCGGTTCAGTAGCGTGACGCACATCCACACTGTTGGGTGCCATCGCCACCATCTGTCCCCAGAATGTTCCCATCTTCCCAAACTGAACCTCTGTTCCCACTAAACACAGTCGCCCCTCTCGGCCCCACCAAACCCCACACTCCTGCTGTCGCTGTGGATCTTACTACGCTAGGACCCAACAGATCTGGAATGCTTCACAAAACTGAGCGCCTTTCAGGCCGGTGCCCAGGAAGGGCTGTGGCAGCCCTGGAGGAGAGGGGAGGGCCGAGTGGGAGCAGGTGGGAGCAAGGGACCATTTCTCATGTGGCCATATCCATTCTTGAGGTCGGACCCAGGGCCTCATGCATGCTAGGCAAGCATTCTACCACTGAGCTACCTAAGCCCTTTTTTAAAAAATTATTTATTTTTGGCACTGGAGATTAAACCCAGGGGTGTTCTAACACCAAGCTACAACCTCAGCCTGTTTTGTTTTTCATTTTGAAACAGTGTCTCACTAAGTTGTTGAGGCTGGCTGTGAACCTTCCATTCTCCTGTCTCAGCCTCCCAAGTACTGGGATTACAGGTTTACAGATGTTGGCCACCACACCGGCTTTGTTTTCTTTGTGTGTGTGTGGTACTGGGGATTGAACCCAGGAACATTCTATCTCCAAGCTATACCCCCAGCTCTATTTTATTCCTTGTTTTGAAACAGGGTTTGCCTGCCTGCCTGCCTGCCTGCCTTCCTTTCTTTCTTGGTACTGGAGATTGAACCCAGGGCATTCTACCTCTGAGCTACACTCCCAGGCCTTTTATTTTTTAGTTTGAAACAGGGTCTCACTAAATTGCTGAGGGCCTCACTAAGTTGCTGAGGCTATTCTTGAACCTGCAATTCTGTCTCAGCCTCCAAGTACTAGGATTACAGGCATGTACCACCATACCCGGCTTGTTTATTTTATTATTTTATTTATTTATTTTTGTGGTAGGTACTGGGGATGGAACCCAGGGGGATTCTACCTCCGAGCTACACTCCCAGCCCTATTTTATTCTTTTATTTTGAAAAAGGGTCTCACTAAGTTGCAGAGCCTCTCACTGAGTTGCTGAGGCTGGCCTCAATCCTGCGATCCTCCTGTCTCAACCTCCTGAGTACTGGGATTACAAGCATGCCCCACCACGCCCAGCTATTTTATTTTTTGAACTAGAGATTGAACCCAGGTGCATTCTGCCTCTGAGGTACACCCCCAGCCCTTTTTATTGTTTATTTTATTATTTTATTTTATTTTGTGGTACTGGGGATTGAGCCCCGGGGCATTCTACCTGTGAGCTACATCCCCAGCCCTATTTTATTTTTATTTTGAAACAGAGTCTCACTAGGTTGATGAAAGTCTCACTACTTGCTGAGGCTGTCCTCGAACCTGCAATCCTCTTTTGTCTCAGCCTCCCAAGTACTGGGATTACAGGTGTGCGCCACCATGCCCGGCCTCACTGTTTATTTTGAAACAGGGTCTTGCTAAATTGCAGAGGCTGGCCTCAAACCTGCAATCCTGTTTCAGCCTCTTAAGTACTGGGATTACAGGCGTGTGACACCATGCTTGGCTTGTTTATTTTGAAACAGAGTCTCACCAAGTTGCCCAGGCTAGCCTTGAACTTATGATTCTCTTGTCTCCGCCACCCAAGAACTGGTATTACAGGCATGTGCCATCTCCCCCGGTTCCTGGCCCCTTTTTTATTTTATTTGAGACAAAGTCTTGCTAAGTTGCCGAGGCTGGCCTCAAACCTGTGATCTTCCTGCCTCGGCCTCCCGAGTTGCTGGGATGACAGGTGTGTGCCACTGCAGCCATCCCCATTCTCCTTTTGTGCTGCATTTGACAGATACTCCTAAGGCAGCACAAAGAAGAAATGAGTGACGAGTTCCTATCCAGTGAGATCCAGCGGCTACAGGAGCAGAACGCGAGCTTGCGGAGCACTGTGGCACAGATGAGGAGGGAGATGGAGACACTGAGCCAGCAGATCCTTCCTTCTGCACAGTTAGGACAGGAAGCCTCAGGTGCCAGCCAGCCCAACCCCAGGGCTGGAGGAGATGCCCCTCCTCGTGAGTTGGGGGTGTGGAGGGAGGAAGGGAGATGGGCATGGGGAGGGGACTGGCAGAGGCCCACTGGGCTCCAGTAGGATTCATTCATTTCAGAGTCTCCCTTAAGGTGACATCCCCTTTAACAAATCACTCCACAGTATGATGACTGCTTGTTGTCCAAGAGAAGATTCTAAGTTATATTGGAAAAACTTTTAGCTGGGCGTGGTGGCGCATGCCTGTAATCCCAGTACTTGGAAGGCTGAGACAGGAGGACCACAGGTTCAAACCCAGCAATATAATGAGGCCCTAAGCAACTTAGCAAGACCCTGTTTCAAAATTAAAATAGGGCTGGGGGTATAGCTCACGGGTAGAAGGCCCCAGGTTCCATCCACAGTACCACAGACCAAAAACAAACTTTTTTTAGTAAAGTGGAGGGAAAGTGCAGAGCATGTACCTGAAGCACTTGGGAGACTGGGCAGACGGCAGGGCAGCGTGGCGCTGTGCTGCCCCAGAGCAACTGGCAGAAGGCGCCACTGTGGTGGAGCAGGCTGACCCCCCCATGCCTGGTGCGAAGCGGGCAGCATGAGCGGCTGTGAGTGGCGGTACCTGGGATGGGACTCATTTCCCTCCGTGCACAAAGGCCTGAGGTAGAGGCAGGTAAACTACCTCCCGGAGGACATGGAGGCTGGGCTGGGCTCTGGATGTGCATCCTGGGATGAGGGACAGAAGGCCCTGCGGTCCGAGGGAGAGGAGCCAGCGCGGAAGGAAAGGCAGGAGGGTTGGAAGGAGTGAGAGTGTAGACGCGCGCCTGTGGATGTGAGTTACAGTCACTGGTGTTTTTGGCAGATTATGTTCTGGCCCTTGAAGCAGAAATGCAAAACCTAAAGCATAAGTTTAAAGCACTGGAAGAACAGCTGGACGGTGTGCCGGAGCCTCCGAAGACATCCTCAGGCGATGGCGACCTGCATCCCAGCACCCCGACCTCCGCAGAGAGCGCTGGTGAGGGTCCCTGGCCAGTTGTGTCACACACTCTGCTCCAGTAGCACTGTTTTCTTGAAGATTGAAATGTGATCCCTACAGAAGTCTACAATGCGATACACAGCTCGGCTGGCACCCCTTCCCAGGTCCCAGTGCTCCCCAGAGTCAGCTGCCGCCCAAGTTTCCCCTTTCCTCAGAAAAATGGAATGCACAGTCCACGTGCTCCTGCCTGGTCTCCACTCTGCTTCAGACCCTGCAGACTGTTCTCCAGGGTATTTGCTGGCACAAGCCACCAGCAGGGCCCATGGGCAGTGGCTCCCACTCCTGCCTCTGCAGGACGCCCTTGCTTCCTGTCATGGTACTGATTTGTGTTCCCTTGTTTATTAGTTGAAAGGTTTAGAGCCAGGCGTGGTGGTCCACGCCTGTAATCCCAGTACTTGGGAGACTGAGACAGAAGGATCACAGGTTCGAGGACAGCCTCAGCAAGTGAGACTCTCATCAACCTAGCAAGACCTTGTCTCCAAATAAGAAATAAGCCAGGAGTAGTGGCACATGCTTATAATCCGAGTACTAGAGAGGCTGAGACAGGAGGATCTCAGGTTTGAGGACAGCCTCAGCAATTTATTGAGGCTCTCAGCAACCTAGTAAGACCCTGTTTCCAAATAAGAAATAAAATCAGTCTGGGGGTGTAGCTTGGAGGTAGAATGCCTCTGGGTTCAATTCCCAGTACCACACACACAAAAAAAGAAATAAAATCGGGTTGGTGGTGTAGCTCAAAAGTAGAATGCCTCTGGGTTCAATCCCCAGTACCACACACACAAAAAAAAAGTTTCAGGAGACAAGGAGGCGGGAGCCTGCTCAACAGCAGTACAGGCTTTATTGGGATAAAACCTGCAGAGGGGACTCCAAGAAAGGTTGGAGAAATATCCACTTATAGACTACAAGTTTATATAGGTTGTTTAAGGAGAGGTTTGGGGGGGAGATGGTTCACTATTGCCAAGGGGGGTGTTAAGGGGAGATTCTACGA
>PVJS01032609.1:0-22663 GCA_004027185.1 Glis glis | reverse complement strand
AGAGGGGAAGAAGGAAACACCCTAATGCATAGGATGGACATACACAAACTTATCAAAATCACCTACTATGCTGAGCACAAGAGGGAGGGAAGGAGGAGGGAATGGGGGTGGGAATTGGGGAAGGGCTAATTGACCAATCTGTGCATGTATACTTCTACCACCCTGAAACCCATCAAGATGTATGATTACAATGCACCAAAAAAAAAAACTCAACAACAAAATTAAAAATGATACATGACCTAGCAAATATTTCACTGAAGATATACCAGTGACAAATAAGTGCATGTAAAGATGCTAAACATTATATGCTATTAAGGGGTTGAAAATTAAAACAAGTAGATACCATTACTCACCACAGAATGTCCAAATTCCAAAAACCTGGAAAAATGGTCTTTTAAAAAAAATATCTATAGCCTTTTACTAAAAACAAGAATTACATTTCTGAAAAACTTACCCAATTGAGCTGAAAATTATGTCCATGCAAATACCTGCACATGAATGATTATAGTCCTATTCATAATCATCAAAAACTAGAAGCAACCATAATGCCCAGGAGGATTTTTTTAAAGCCCATAGAACAATACAGTGGAATATTACTCAACAATAAAGGAAATGAACAAGTCATGAAAAGACACGGATGGAACATAAATGCACATTACTAAGTAAAAGAGCCAAGGTGCTAAATGGTTATATACCCTTTCCAACTATATGACATACCAACTCTATGACATTCTGTAAAAGGCAAAACTATGGAGACAGCAAAAATGTAGTGGTTTAGTGGTTAGTAACAAGGGAACGATAAATAGGGATAGCACAGCGGATTTTGAGGGCAGTGGAAATTGTATGATACTATAATGGTGAATATATGTCATTATACATTTGTTCAACCAACCCAAACGGATGTACAACACTAAGAGAGAAGCCTCATGTATACTACAGACTTTGACTAATAATGGAGCCATACAAATATCAATTTAAGTTTACCAATATCAACAGAT
This sequence comes from Glis glis, assembly GCA_004027185.1. Lineage (NCBI taxonomy): Eukaryota > Metazoa > Chordata > Mammalia > Rodentia > Gliridae > Glis > Glis glis. The sequence continues at coordinate 21,665 of PVJS01032609.1, read as the reverse complement.
GCATTGGTGGGGGCTATTGAGAATGGAGGGGGCTATGCATATGTGGGAGCAGGGGATGGGTAATCTCTATATCTTTCTCTCAAATTTTCTGTGAGCCAAAAAACTGTTCAATGCCAGGTGTGGTGGTGCATACCTGTAATCCCAATACTTGGGGGACTGAGACAGGAGGATTGCAGGTTAAAGGACAGCCTCAGCAATTTAGTGACACTCTCAGCAACCTGGTGAGACTCCATTTCCAAAAAAAAACTAAAAGGGGCTGGGGGTGTAGCTCAGAGGTAGAATGGCTCAATCCCCAGTACTCCTCCCCCCAAAAACCAAACGAAAACAAAAAAACTGTTCAAAAGAAAGTCTTTAAACAATGTAACCATTTTTGTTTTATTTGCTGCTCTGGGAAAAAGAAAACAGTGCTAGGTGATAATGGTTCTCATGAGTTTGGAAATGTCCTAAAAATATCATGGCTTACGTGTAGCCTGGGCCTTCTGTATCGAGACTGGTTGAGAGCACACATGCTGCTGCCTATTAGTTTTTATATCTTGCACATTATAATGGTCTTGAACTTGTGCGACTTCATGGGGCTCAGAATTTTCTCTTTTTGTCAAAAGAGTTCTTCTCCCTTTAAGTCTTTTGATGATGAAGCTCTATCTTAGAGGGTCCTAAAGGGTCACCCCATGCCTAGTTCCCCTCTCCCATTCCCCATCTCAGAGAGGGCCAGCCCTACTCACTCTATGACACTGTGGTCCCCATTTCTACTCCCACATTCAAATTCATTCTCTTGAAATTGTCCTTTTTTTTGCAGTACTGGGAATTGAACCCAGGGGCATTCTACCTCCGAGCTACACCCCCAGCCCTATTTTTTTTTTCTTTATTTTGAAACAGGGTCTCACTAAGTTGCAGAGGACCTCACTAAGTAGCTGAGGCTGGCCGCGAACCTGCATCCTCTTGTCTCAGCCTCCCAAGTACTGGGATTACAAGCATGCACCACCACGTCTGGCTGAAATTGTGCTTTCTTTAGAGGTAAAGAACAGTTCTTCCACACCACATGATGGGTCGGCTCTGGCAGTCCAGGATTGCCACAGATGGGATGTTGGCCTCAGGTTAAAAACAAAGATTAAGCAAGGCCCTATTTATCACTCTCTTGAGTCCACTAAATAGTAGACCCCTATGAAGACAGAAGTCATCAGTTAAACAAATGAACCATTAAGTTGAGAACAGATGTGGTAAAACAGACCCCTTCTGATTTACCAACCCTTGGTAGACTGACTTTGGTAATGAACTTTATCTGTAACAAGCAGCCTGCTCTGCTGCTTAGAAGACTTGACTTCCTTTTATGTATTGTGAAAGGACCCTGGAGCCAGGCAGGTGACTCTCTTGAACAACTCTTTTTTCCTCAGCACTCACAGAAGGCTGATGGACCATCTTACCAGCTGCATTGTTAGTCTCACTCAACTGGAATGAAATTGGGAGGCTCATGGTCACAGCCTATGTTTTCATGTAGTGAAGACCCTCAAAAATTGGTTATTTCCAAGGCGAAGCCCTTTCTCCGATGGGCTTTGACAGGATACATTTTCATTAGCATAGGGTAGTTCTGTCTATTGGAGGGTGCATGGATTAAATAAATTCTCAAGGTCCTTTGGAGGAGTGGTGGCCCAAGATAAAAATTATTAGAGATTTTAAAGGTTTTGATGTTCAGTGACCATTAAAACTGCTGCTTGCTTACTTAGTAAAATGAGAGTGTTTTGATTGCTTTTTGTTTTTGTTTTTGTTTTACCTTTATAAATCTCATTTGTTATTTTTCATGTCCAGATATGAAATTCCTTTGAAGGGGTGGACAACCTGAGTCTGTGAAATGGGTATTAGGGATGGGTGTGGAGTGGGGAGCAGACTCGATGCCTGACCTAGATCCCAGCTCACAGAGGCCAAGTATTCTAGGGCTAACCAGCAGTTCTCAAGGGTGGCCCATGTGTGGCTGTGGCTGCCTGCAGTCGTAAGAAATGGAAAGGACTTGACCTTGGTAATGAAGAAGGAAGAGGAGGAAGGGGAGGAGGACCAGGGAGATAAGAGGAAACATGGGATTAATTGTAACATTTATTGAAGTAGTCATGGCAATAGTTCAGTGGAGAGAGATACAAGGAACCTGGAGCATACAAAGCATGGGGCTCCCTGCAGAAAGATATCCAGGCCTCTGAAAGAGACCGAAACAAAATGAGGGTACCAAAGGAACTTGGGCATGTTCTCCCCAGAACACCTGTTCTGGGGCGTGTTCTCCCCTCTGGGTTCTGCCCCAGAATTGCTTCCTGCAGACCTGCTGTCCAGGTACTCCATAGCCAGAAAATGGCTACCTCACAGTCCCAGCTCACTACGGCTCCTCCTATTCTGAGAATAGCCCAGACTGAAGTCAAACATTTTAACAATTTCAAATTTTCTTAAAAGACAATGTCATTGGTCCTGCCTGAAACAGCAGTCTGATGTCCAATCAACTGGGTGGGCGGGCACTGCAGAGTACAGAGATCTCCCTTATCTGGTTTCAGTTACCTGTTCACAGTCAACCATGGCCCAAAAATATTACATGGAAAATTCTAGAAATAGATAATTCATGTTTTAAATAACTCTTATTATGGTATGTTACTAGAATTATTCTATTTTATTATTAGTTATTATTGTTAACTCTCTTACTGTGCCTAATTCAGAAACTCTATAGTAGGTATGGATGCATAGGAAAAAGCATAATTTAGAAGGGAAATCTACAGCTTCAGGTATCCTGTGAGCCTGGAAGAACCCCAAAAAGTATCTTCTGGAATCCTTCACTGTCACTCCACATAAGACAAAGATTTATCTCTGGGTATTACTAACATTTGTTGTTGGATTTTTTTTGTTTCTGTTGTCTGGGTTTGGTTTGGGTTTTAATCAATAATGTGCCTAAAAATTTTACTAAAGAGCTGGGCATGATGGTGCAGGCCTATAATCCCACTACTTGGGAGGCTAAATCAGGAGGATCACAGGTTCAAGGACAGCCTTAGCAACTTAGTGAGACCCTGTTTCAAAATGGAAAATAATAAAAAAATAAGAAGGACTGGGGGTGTAGCTCGGAGATAAAATGCCCCTGGGTTCAACCCCTATTACCAAAAAAAAAAGAAAAGAAAAATTACAAAAAAATCCACACTTGTTCCTTCATTTGAAGCAGCACAATCTACTCATTTTTTCTTGATAAGCAGTATTTTGTGGATTGACAAAGAAAAAACAGATATGGAAGGTTTGTTTTAGCCCCTTCAAATCTAGACACAAACCTGAATATGTGAAGAGCTCTGTCCTCACACAATTCCCAGGGAAAGAAACAATGCAACTATATTGCATTTTCTTTCATGAGAATAAGAAATATACTTACTTTAAAGGAAAATACATGATTTGGATTTTAGGTGCTTAAAACTATATCATAAATGATTTTTTGCTATGAAGCTGATCAAACTTCAAATATCATTCTCATCAAATTACACCTCTGTCCATTTTTTCTTTCCTAATTGTATTTGTGGCTTCTCCTGGAAAGAATCCCAGTGCTCCTGTGAGAAGCTGTCTCAGCTCAGGGCTGTGCGGGACCTGTCCCTGCCCCCAAGACCTTGTTCTAAATGTAGGAGAGATCAACATGGCAGGAAATCATTATGATCCAGGCCAGGCTGGATGAGGGTATTAGAATCCATTCTGGAGGTTTACCTTTCTTTGAAATGGCCTCTACTTCCTAATGCCTGAGAGACTGTGTTAACAGCCTTTGCTTTGCCCCATTCCCCTCCAGGTTCAGTGCAGATATGAATGCTGATGTGGTGTGCCACACTCTGGAGTTTTGTAAGCAGGAGACCGGCCAGCCACAGTGCCATCTCTACCCCCTTCCCAAGGTGAGTGGGCTCCACTCTGAACATCGGTTTCCAGTAGCATGAAAACCCTTTGGAAATGTCATAAAGGGAGGCTCAGCTTTACTTGCTTAGTGGTTTGGGGACAGGAGAGACAAGATGATATTTTCAATTACTCCACATGAAATTATATTTTCTATTTTCAACCTAGATCTATCCTTCCACAACCAAAGAGTGTCTTTGCTGTCAGCTATTGAGGACAGTAATCTTGGGTGGGGGAAGGGATAGGTAGGAGAGTTAATCTAGTTTAACTAAGCAAAACAGAGGTTTAAATTCCTCTCTACCACTTAAAAATCAAGCAAGTCACTCTTTAGGAGTGACCAACTCATCCCAGGTTTCCCAGAACTTTCCTAGGATCTGCACTATAAGCCCTACATCCTGGAAAAACCTAGGCAGTTAGTCACCCTAGTCTGAGCTTTATTTCCTTACCCACTAAATGGGTAAAATAAAATACCTCCCTCATAAGTTTCTCATGGGCAGTAAATGAGCTAATAGATACTTAGTATAATGGCCTCTACATAAAGTGTTAATAAAAATGATAGCTAAAAGTATTATGATCAATATGATTATTATTCAGACACAATGTTCAGAATAACCTGTATGCATTGTATTATTTTGGGCAAATTTTAATTGAATTGCAGTCAGACATGAGACTGTAAATGTTGACACAATTCCCTCCCCACACTCTAGATGAAAGTACAATATTAAATCCAATTAGGCCTCACAATACTGATTTTCACAGGTTTCCTATTATAAGAAAAAATCTTCTATACCTCTTTTCCCAGTGTTGTGGTTTTTCTGCCTACAATACAATAAGTTTCTACTTTAATTATAGTTTTGTTTTTATTCATGTTGGAGTGAAGTCAGTTGTACTACTACTCTTCAGCCTAACCAGAGCACATGGTTTTGCTGTCTGACAATATTAAATATTATAAGTCTAGCTCTTTATGCAGGAAGAAATATGCTAATGCTTGGACTATGTGTATATTTCATGATTCCTCAGTCATCCATTGAGTGAAAATTAAATTTCCCCCAATTCTACTTGAGAAGCTGTGGGCTCACTGGCTTCTAGAAGAGTTAATTCAAAAACAACAGCAAAAAAAGAAAGAAAGAAAAAGAAGAGAAATTTTTTTTAAAAAAACCCTTCCATCCAGTCATGGTGGCACACTCTGAGATAGGAGGATCACAGGTTCATGGCCAGTCTCAGCAACTTAGTGAAGTCCTCTGCAGCTTAGTGAGACCCTGTTTCAAAAATAAAAAATAAAATAGGGCTGGGGTGTAGCTCAGAGGTAGAATGCCCCTGGGTTCAATCCCCAGTACCACACACACAAAAAAACCAACACTTCCCATGTATTCAAATGGCATGTGAATTTTGCATCCTAATGATCACTGCTTGATATTTTAAGGAGGAAACTTCTCTCTGTGTAGGAAGGCCAGTCTCTAGGGCTTCTGTGATTTCCATAAGTAACATCATGCTGTATGTACATTATTCCCATAGCTATACAGTCATAAAATGTTCAGCTTTAAACTGTTCCAATCAAAATGACATTCCTTGCCTTTATAATCTCTGAAGTTTATACCCCAAATTTCATTCCCTTCTCTTCCCAGTAAAACTCCCCTTTTAATTCCCAACTCAGGAACATTTCAACCATCCTCTTTCAGAGGTAGATGAAGGATTTCACCCAGAAATGTTTGGCTTCCGCCCCAGCTGGACATCCAGTGCTGCTGGTCTGTCTGCCCTGCTCCCTTGGTGATTCCCCTCACTTCCTCTGGGAGCCGCTCTGGACTTTCCCCCTTCACTTTTAATCCCCCTGGCCAGCCTTCTTCTCTACTGATGACCCAGAAAAGAGGGACAGTGCTTGGCATTGTGGTGCATGCCTGTAATCCCAGTACTTGGGAGGCAGAGACAGGAGGATCGCAGGTTTCAGGCCAGCCTCAGCAACTTAGCAAGATTCTGTTCCAAAATAAAAAATAAAACCAGGCATGGTGGAGCACGCCTGTAATCTCAGTACTTGGAAGGCTGAGACAGGAGTATCCCAGGTTAGAAGACAGCCTCAGCAACTTAATGAGACCCTGTTTCCAAATAAAATATAAAATAGGGCTGGGGGTGTAGCTCAGAGGTAGAATGTCCTTGGATTCAATCCCCAGTACAGTATTATTATTATTATTATTATTATTATTATTAATAATAATAAAATGGGGCTTGGGGTATGGCTTGGAGGGAGGTATAATGCCCCTGAGTTCAACCCCCAGTACTATACACATAAACAAGGGACAGCTGATGTGAACTTGTACAGCATCACTCTCCTCCACCTCAAGGCTACCTTTAATTGCAACAACTGACATGTCCTGAACATCCTTTGTGTGCCAGACACTGGGCAAAGAGCTCCATGCTTCATCTCTTTAGACTCCCAGACAATCCTAGGATTTAAGCATCATTGTGACTCCATTTTAACAGTTGATGAAATTGAGAGTTGAAGAATATGTAACTTGCTAAAAGTCACTCCCCCAGGAAAGAACCCAACTGGGATTGACATCCCTTTCTCTGCTGGGAGGAGTTGGCTGGTGTCTTACCACTCACTCCCCCAAGGTGTCTCTCATGACAGTTGACCCCCACCACCACCACTAAAAACAACTAATGTTAAAATGTTCATTATTCTCCTTTCAATTTTTAAATAGATAACATCATAATCACTGTATAAGTTGTGATAATGTTGCATATAGAATTTTGTATTCTGCTTTTGCCCTTTAACCTTACACTTTTGAGCATATATTTTTAAATGGCATATAGTACACTTTTTTTTCATTTCCATGGAATATGACTCATTCCTACAAAGCAGATGAATTTCTACCTACTAAAGGTGGGTAGACACAGAGATACAGATGTAAATAACCTACAGCCCACCAATCAATACACCCAAAGCCCCACCTTTCTTTGAGATTCTGGGTAACAGCAGCAATCCACAGCTCCCAGCCAGTCATACAACCATGAAGGGAAGCAATGAAGACTCCACAGTGCACTGTGTTGCCAGTGTTGGAGGGATATTGTGTTTCCACATCCCACCATGTGTACAAACATCTGTGTGTATATGAACTATTCAACACTTTGTAATATAATAGGCTTTGTGTTTGCTCAACTGTAGGCTAATGTAAGTACTCTGAGCACATGAAGGTGGGCGAGGATAAGCTGTGATGTTTGATAGATTATGTGTAGTAAATGCATTTACAAGCTCATCTCAACAGACACCTTCTCCATAAAGTCATCCCTAACGTCCCCAGTAAAATGTTAAAAATTCTTCCAACCATCATCATAAAATAATGTTGCCAGTACTTACAATGGGCTAATACTGCTCTAAATACTGTCTACTTAGTAATCCATTTAATCTCATGAAGTAGCATGAAGCAGATATTATCCATATTTCATAGATGAAGAAAGTGAGGTATACAGAAATACTAAGATCTTAAAATTATATAGATTTCCTTATTAGGATATAAGTATATGGGAAGGGAGAAAGGGTGATGAGGGGTGGGAAGGAAAAAAATTTCAGGCCAGCATTGCAAAGACCTCCCAGATGGTTTTGTGTTACCTATCTTTGAGGAATTATTTTTCCATTCTTATTGGATAATACAAAACAGGGGATTGGGAGAGGAAGGTGGCACCATAGAGGGAGACAGTGTCTGAGACCTAGAACTCAACCACTGGGAAGACTGCTCCTTGACAAGGAAAGAAAAGCAGCAAAAACCTCAACAAAACAATGAAAATTGAAATGCAGTAGAATTAGAGCCAGAAGAGAGAGCAGAGGACTGTGAAGAGCTCCATGCATCTCACCTGGTGAGTGGACAGTGGCAGTGACAGTGCCATCTTGGCCAGGCTGCACCGGGGCTGGTGGCTGCCAGCACCACAGATCCCAGAGACTGCCAACAAAGAAGCAAGAGACTCTTGTGAAGCCAGCGACTACAAACCATCATCAAAAGCAGTCAGCATTTCCCTCCATGCTAGAAAAGGACCCGGCTCCCCAGATGACCCAGCCTGATCCTGTGGCTGTGGCTGAAGACATCTCTTCATGCAGGGATCTGGAGCAGCGGGCATCAAGACCATAAGTTGGCAAGCCATCCCAGTGGAACACTGCCCTGCATGGCCACAGAGACTTGCATGGCAAGGAATAGTCTCACGTGACTGCTGGGAGTCACAGGGGGTTGAGACTTTGCAAATCACCCCTGTGAAGGTGGGGATGGGGACTACTGTCAGACACAGCAGAAATGTGAATTAGCAGACAGCTGCTAGAGACATTAGGGCAGGAGGGACCTATAGTCCACAGTTTGCCAAGCCCTTGTAGGGTCTCCAAGAATCACCAGAAGACATCCACCCTAGGTGTCTGTAGGGGAAAAAAACTCAGCCTACCGAATTGCAGGCTTAGAAAGCAATAAACTTACACCCGGCCATGTTTGGGAGCTACAAGCACCAATGCCAGAGGCCAACAGGGGATCATGTGATTGAAGCTGCCCAGGGCAGCAGCAATGTCCATGAGGTTAAAAAATTGAGCCACCCAAGCCCCAGACATAGAGCTCTACAATCTCTCCCTGCCAGAGTTTGGGCCTTGAGTGGAGAGCAGCTGCAGTGGTGCCATCTTGGCCAGGCCGCACTTGGAGGCTGGGAGTCCAGGGGTCTAGCAGGGTTTCAGGTGATCACAGACATAGCTACAGGCTTGGAATTCAACACTCGCTGCCAGTAGAGTTTGTGCCTTGCATGCATGCATGCTAATGACTGACAGTACTTTACATGATCGTAACAAGATCAGGGGTGGTGTCCCAGGGGCCATAAAATCTCAGTGAGCCAGACCACAAGTTCAGAACATAGCAATCACTGGATTTGCTGAGCCTAAGCCCCACTGGCCACAGAGGCTGGAGGTCAGTGATCTGTAGTAGTACAGGCTTACAATCAGCAGAGCAGCAGGGGTATCTGTGGGGCACTAAATCCCAATCAGCAGACCGCAGACTCTGAACAGAACATCATGGTCTCTGGCCCTGTGGAGATTGGACCAGGAGAGCAAGGAAGCCTGCAGCCAGAGACTCCTTTTGCCTGCACTAAGAACGATATCTAGTTAAAGAGGCTCTGGGAGACAAATTCAAATGTTTGATTATATGAGTCAGATTGGTAGAGGCAAATTCATAACCCCAGCATAGACCTTATTAGGGATAGCAAATAGACACAGGTCTCACACACAAAGAGGAAGAAGATGCCAAGACAACAGAAATACAAACCTGAGAACTCTGAAAATATGAGAATGAGGAACAGTGAGGAAACAATAAACCCCCACAACTCAACAACAGGGGAGATCACCAATACTGATCTGCAGGGTGCAAGAAGAATTCCAAATTTTGAACTTCAATATGATGAAACGCCTCAAAGAAAGTGTATAGGAAAGGAAGGAGGAAATTGAGGCCCTAAGAAATTCCTTCATGTTGAGCAAAATGAAGGAATCAATAAATGAATTAAAGAATGCAATAGAAACCAACTCTTGCAGGCTAGACCACACGGAAAACAAGGTATCACTCTTGGAAGACTGTTCATTCAAAACTGAAAACACAGTCAACAGTATACATAAGACATTACAAAAACCACAACCTAAACATTTAAGAAATATGGACAATATGAAATGTCCCAACTTATGGATAAAAGGCATTGAAGAAGGTCTAGAAGCACAAACCAAGGGTATCAGAAACCTCTTCAGAGAAATAATTTTAGAGAATTTCCCAGACATGGAAAAAGTCTTGGACATCCATGTGCAGGAGACATTCAGAACACCATTAAGACAAGATCAAAGAAGGACCTCTCCACACCATGTAATAATCAAAATGACTAACATAGAGGCCAAGGAAAGAACCTTAAAAGCAGTGAGAACAAAAGAATGGGTGACATTCAAAGGCAAAACAATAAAAATCACTCTAGACTTCTCAACCCAAGTCATGAATGTGAGGAGGGACTGGTATGATGTACTATAGACCCTGAAAGAAAACAACTTCCAACCAAGATTGCTATATCTAGTAAAGTTATCATTCAAAATTGATGGAGAAATAAAAGCATCCCAAGACAACCAGACTTAAAAAATTCATGACTACCAAACCAGCACTAGAGATAATATTTAAGAACTAAAACACAAAGAAGAAAAAAGAAGCAAATTACAGAACCAGAGAAGAGGCGAATTCCACCAGGCTAACTAAGCAAAGGAGAAATAACACTACATCAAACAGAAAATAGAACTTAAAATGACAGGAAACAAAAATCATATCTCAATAATAACACTGAATGTCAGAGGTTTTAACTCCCCAATTAAAAGACAGACTGGCAATGTGGATTAAAAAACATGATCCAACTATATGCTGCTTGCAAGAAACTCACCTTACAACCAAAGATATCCATATGCTAAAGGGGTAAGGATGGAAAAAGATATGCCACGCAAATGGAGACCGAAAACAAGCAGGGATAGCAATGCTCATATCCAACAAAACAGACTTTAAGCTAAAACACATCAGAAAAAACAAAGTGTATAATTTCTTGTTAATAAAAGGAACAATTCATATATACCCCAAATGTGGGTGCACCCACTTTTGTAAAGCAAACTATTTGGGATATCAGGCCTCAAATAGACCCAAATACAATAATATTGGGAGACTTCACCATACCACTCATGCCACTAGATCAATCTTCCAGACAAAATATGAGTAAAGACTCTTCAGACCTAAAGAAAAGTATAAACCAAATGAACCTAATAGACACATACAGAATATTTCAACCAGCAACAGCTGAATGCACATTCTTCTCAACTGCCCATGGAACCTTCTCCAAAATAGACCACATCCTGGGCCACAAAGCAAAGACCAGCAAATTTAAAAAAAATAGTATAATTCCCTGAATCTTTTCAGATCACAATGAAATGAAAGTAGAAATCAACAACAGGAAAACCAAAAGAAATTACATAAATACATGGAGACTGAGGGATACACTCTTGAATGAGGATTGGATCAGAGGAGAAATAAGGAGAGAAATAAAAAATTCCTGGAATTAAATGAAAATAGAGACATATCAAAATCTATGGGACACTTTGAAGGTAGTGTTAAGAGGAAAATTTATAGCACTGAGTGCCCATATAAGAAAAACAGTCACCAAGTAAACAACCTAATGACACACCTCAAGGACCTAGAAAAACAGGAACAGTCTAATCCCAAACCAGTAGAAAGCAGGAGATAATTAAAATCAGAGCAGAAATCAATGAAATAGAGAATAAAAAAAACTATAAAGGATCAACAAAACAAAAAGCTGTTTTTTGAAAAGATTAACAAGATTGACAAACTCCTAGCCAACCTAATCAAAAGAAACAGATAATCAACCCAAATTATTAAAATACAAATGAAAAAGGAGACATCACCACAGACAGTGGGGAAATTCAGCGGATCATCAGAAATTGAACCAACAGGATATAGAAAACCTAAACCAACCAATCGCGAGCAAGGAGATAGAAACAGCAATTAAAAAGTCTGCCATTAAAGAAAAGCCCAGGCTCAGATGGATTTCCAGGTGAATTCTACAAAATCTTTACAGAAGAACGAAACCCAATACTTCACAAGTTATTCTGTGAAATCAAAAGATATGTAATTCTTCCAAACTCCTTCTATGAGGCCAGTATCAAATTAATACCAAAACCAAATAAAGATACCTCAAGAAAAGAAAATGACAGATCAACATCATTGATGAACATAGATGCAAAACTTCTAAACAAAATATTAGCCATGCACATTCAAAACCACATCAAGAAAATTGTACACCATGACCAAGTGGGTTTCATCCCAGGAAAGCAAGGTTGGTTCAACATACACAAATCAATACATGTTATTCACCACATAAATAGAACTAAGGACAAAAATCACATGATCATCTCAATAGATACCGAAAAATATTTGACACTATCCAACACCCATTCATGTTAAAAACACTGCAGAACATCAGAATAGAAAGAACATACCTCAACATCATTAAGGCATTATATAATAAACCCAAAGCCAACATCATATGGAATGGAGAAAAACTGTGGGAATTCCATTTAAAATCAGGAACAAGACAAGGATGCCCATTATCACCACTCCTTTTCAATATAGTCCTTGAGACTCTTGCCAGAGCAATAAGACAAGAGAAGGATATCAAAGGAATTCAAATAGGAAAAAAAGAATTAAAATTATTTTTATTTGCAGATGACATGATCATAATCTAGAAGACCCCAAAAAAAAAACTCAAAAAAAAAAGCTACTAGAACTAACAAATTCAGCTAGGTAGCAGGATACAAAACCAACCTAAAAAATCAGTAGCTTTCCTATATGCCAATCATGAATCCACTGAGAAATAAATACAGAGAAAAATTGCATCCACAGTAACATCAAAACCAATCAAATACCTAGGAATAAGCCTAACCAAGGAGGTAAAAGACCTCTACAATGAAAATTATAAAACACTAAAGAAAGAAATTGAAGAAGGTTCTTAGAAGATGGAAAGATTTCCCTTGCTCTTGGAGAGGCAGAATAAATATAATCAAAATGGCCATTCTACCAAAAGTGATCTACTGAGTCAATGCAATCCTTATCAAAATATCAATGTCATTCTTCACAGACCTATAAAAATCAGTCATAAATTTCATGTGGAGAAACAAAAGACCCAGAATAGCCAAAGCAATTCTCAGTAATAAGAACCATGCAGGAGACATCACAATTCCTGACTTCAAATTATACTACAGAGCTATAGTAATAAAATCTGCATGGTATTGGCACAAAAACAGACACATAGACCAATGGAACAGAATATAAGATATAGAAACAAATATACACACTTATAACCCATTGATTTTTTACAAAGTTTCCAGACACATACGTTGGAGAAAAGAGAGCCTCTTCAACAAATGGTGTTGGGAAAACTGGTTATCCATTTGTAGAAAAATGGAACTAAATTCTTACCTCTCACCCTGCATAGGAGTCAACTTGAGATGGATCAAAGACCTGGAAATTAGACCAGAGACTGTGAAGCTACTAGAGGAGGGCATAGGTCCAACACTCCAACATACAGGCACAGGTAGAAACTTTCTCAACACGACCCCCCAAAGCTCAGGAAATTAAAACAATAATTAATAAGTGGGATGGCATTAAACTAAAAGGTTTCTGCTAATCAAAAGAAATCATCAACAGTCTAAAGAGAAAGCCTATGGAATGGGAGATCTTTGCCAGCTATCCCTCTGATAGAGGACTAATATCTAGAATATACAAAGAACTTAAAAGACTTTACACTAAAAAAACAAATAACCCAGCCAAGAAATGGGCAATTGAGTTGAATAGACACTTCACAAAAGAAGAGCACAAATAGCCAATAGATCCATGAAAAAATGTTCAATATCATTAGCAATCAGGGAGATGCAAATCAAAACTACACTGAGATTCCATCTAACCCCAATCAGAATGCCAATCATCAAGAAGTCAAAAGACAATAAATGCTGGCAAGGATGTGGAGAAATTGGAACTCTTCTACACTGTTGGTGGGATTGCAAATTAGTTCAGCCACTATGGAGATCAGTGTGGAGATTCCTCAGAAAACTGGGAATGGATCCATCATATTTTCCAGCTATACCACTCCTGGGTATCTTTCCAAAGGGGCTGAAATCAGAGAACTACAGTAATATGTGCATATCCATGTTCATAGCAGCACAAATTACAATTGCAAAATTATGGAACCAACCTAAGTGTCCATCAACAGATGAATGGCTTACAAAATTATGGGAAATACACACAATGGAATTCTACTCTTTCAATAAAGAACAAAATTGTTATTTGCAAGAAAATGGAAGGACCTGAAGAACATTATGTTAAGTGAGATTAGCCAATCACAGAAAGTGAAGGGTCATATGTTTTCTCTAATATGTGCAAATTAGGTAGTAATTGGGATACCAAAGGGACTCCAGATAATGGAGGATAAACCTCAGTGGATCCAGGGAGGTGGTCTAAGGGAAGGGGAGGGGTAAGACTAAGGTTCATTAATGGAAATACTATCATCTACTTTGTGTACATATGTGAATATACCAATGTCAATCTCAGTACTCTGTATTGGAAAGGGGGGAAACAGCGAGGCAGGGAGCCCACCAAATGTTGAGTGCCTGTATGTCACTGTCAACATGATTTAAATTATGATGTGAAACTATAACACACCAATAAAAGCATATAAAAACAGAGCATTGACTGATACCGTGTACATGCACTATATGTGTGCATATGTATGCAAAAGCATGATTCTGACACACAGCTCACAAGCTGAAAATCAAATGCAGCTCCTTCCTGTGTACCCTCTGGTTATTAAAAGTGCTCTTTTGGGAATCTGAGCATTACATGGCCTGGGAGGACCAAGCCCCTGTTGGGCCAGAAGCATCCTGAAGACTCTTTGCCCTTATGCACCTCCCTCCTGGGTCTCTTTACCCTGAGATCCCTAGGTAGATCATATGGCTTTGAACAGACCCCCTTCCTATCTATGGTTGTGCTGGAAGGATATGCTGTATTTACCAGCATCTCAAAGGCACACTCACGATTGACTTCATACCTCACAACTCCACATTGAAAGAGAATTATATTCAGAACATATGCTCTATGTGGATATAGGCTCTCTGGGGCCTTCAGCCCACTTAAACTGCTGGAAGGCAGAGCTGACATTTTAGAAAAGCAAGTGGACTGTGAAGCGACTTTTCCCACTGTGAATCCAGCTTCTACAGGAGCCAGTTCTCTGGTACTGAGTGTGTGGGAACACATGCATGCACAGGGGTTTCGTATTTCTCTGGAACCCAAAAGCCCAGGAAACTGACAAAATGAGTTTGGGGAGGAGTGATTTTGCACTCTTATTATAAGAAAGTGACATGTGACAAATTCTTGTCTGGTAAATAAACAGGGATTTACTTTTATTTTTTTCAATGTCAGGCACCAAATAAAATAGGTGGCATCTTTTATACAAGGTCTGAAGTAGCAAGGTTTATGGGAGAAAAATCACAGAGGACAGAAAATTGAATATTTTCTAAGATTTGTTAATCACTAGATTTCATAATCACTAGATTTCATTTCCTTTTGTTCATAATTCTATGCTTAGTCCTAACATGCTTTCAGATATGTTATCAAGTCTTCCTCAAACTCTGTTTTTCTTAATAACTTTTTTATTTTGTAGTAATTTCACATTTACAAAAAGTTGCAAGGTCACTGCAGAGAGTTCACCTTTCACCCAAGTTTAGTTTCCCCTATGGGAACATCTTAACCATTCCTCAGTCAAAACTAAAGAAACCAACATTAACATTTTGTATATATTACAGTTTTGCATACAATGCAGTTTTCCCACTAATGTCCTCTTTCGGTTCCAATTTTACTAAGGACATAGATCACATTCAGTTATCATGTCTCCATTGTGGCCTCTGGTCAGTGACAGGTTCTCAGACTTTCCTTGTTTTTCATGATCTTCACATTATTGAAGGATAATGGTTAAGTACATTTGTGAAATATTTCTCAAATTGGGTTTGTTTGACATGTTTATCTTGATCAGACAGGGTTATGGGTTTTTGGAAAGAACAACCCAGATGGAAAATGCCCTGATCCCATCCTATTAGGCAAGGACATGATGTCACCACATGACGTCATGGGTGAGGTCGACCTTCATCACTTGGTTAAGGTGATGTTTGCCAGGATTCCCCACTTTGAAGTCAATACTTTCCCCTTTTCCCTTGCTTTGTTCTTTAGAAGTGAGTCTCTAAGTCCAGCCCAAGCATAGGAAGGCCTGGGAGGACCAAGCCCCACCCCCTGGAGGAGAGAAAATTTGCATACATTATTTGATTCTATAAAGAAGTTGTATCTCTTCTTCCCCTTTTGTTATTTAGTAAATTACTTGTTTATATCAGTATGAATTCGTGTGTATTAGTTATCATCTAAATCTACATTATTTTCTTCACTGCTCAAACTTTCCTAGTTTTGCTACCATCGGGAGCTTTTTCTGGCTGCCTCCTATGTCCCTTTGACATGTCTCCATCATTTTTTAAGCACTTCCTTACTTTCTGGTACTATCAAATAATACAGGCTCATCTTGTCATGTTCTATGTTTTTCTGTCCTCCCAGCCCTAGAATCAGCCATTTCTCTAAGGAGCTCTGGTTCCTTTTATCAGAGAGTGGTATTTAGAAGCCAAGATCTGGGCACTGGGAGTACCCATTGCTGCTGGGATGTCATTTCTTATTGGCCTTCTTAGTGGAGAGCTAAGTACATATGTATACAACCCACATGTACACACATATCTGCAATTGTTTCTGTGTCTATCCATTTTACATGTTGTGTGTATGCATGTGTATATATGGACATGAGTCGATACTGATGTCTCCAATTTTAATCCCTATCAGAGGGACAAACATTATTTCATGGGTATGAATTATCAAACATATTTTACAGTCAAGGCTTAAGGTCTTAATGCAAACTTCATAACTTGTAAGTAAAACTGAGCTGAACTCAGGGCCTTTGACTTAAGACCCTCAGCTCTTCACATTGGAACCACCTGAGTTTAGCATAGATTATGGAACACATTCAGAGTAGGCATTTCTCAAAGCCAGAGGGAAGTTAAGGCAGCTTTGCATTCAGAGTTTTAATGAAACATTCTGAAGAGCTTAATTTCCAAGAATTTTGCACAAGTATCCCAACTTTCCCAGTACCAATTAAAGCATATAGCCATGAGTTGTGCTGTGAGGAACATTTCTTGAGCATTTGCCATGTACTAAACCCAGAGCCAGGTACCCTAAAGTAAGTTCTCTCTTTCAACCATCACAAGTCTGCAAGTCCCATAACGTCTACAAAGTAATTGTTTTCCCTTTTTTTTGCCAGCAAATATTTATGTAGAATGAATTATGTAAAACAACATTCCAGCAAATGTGGCAGGCAATAGCCTGCTAATAGTGATTCTAGCAGGGGAGGTAGGCTTATAAAAAAAATGATGACAAAGAGACAGTGCTCTAACAGGGGGAACAGAAATCCCAGCAGAGGAGGGCTGGGTTCTTCCTGGAAGAATAGGAACACAGGTGACCAAGTCTTCCCAAAAGAGCCCATGTATCTTCAAAGGAGAGTAAGAGCTGGCCCAGCACACCAGCCTTGCCTGCCTCAGCACCTGTGCCTGTCTCCTGTACCTATATCTTTTCCAGTTTTCAGTGCCTTCCCCTCCTGCAGGTCTCTATTGAAGCATCCCCTCTTCTCATAGGCCTCTTGACCAACCTATCTAAAGAAGATTTCCTTTCCAGGTCCCTCCCAGCACTATCTTCATTTCTTCCATAAAATTTGAGGCCAGGGACTGTGTCTTTCTTACAATCATATTCCTAGGACAGGTGCCTCACAAGATTTGTCCAATGAGAGATCAGATGGTAAGGACAGTGCTGAGCATGTCTGCTTTACCTTCTCTCTCATGAGGATTAATATCTGGTTTCAGTAGAATACAACAGAGTTTTAAACCTTTATTTTAGAATGTGAAGCAGTTTTCAGAAATAAATATGGGGCTCCACTGCACAGAGTCACGTCTGATATTTCTGGAGTGAAATTTGAGTGTCTGCACTTCTATAAAGCTTTTGATGAGCACCAAAGAGTGAGAACTATTGTATTAAAGTCCAGCCCAAGCCTGAAAGCTGTCATCAACAAGCCTGAAAGTATTGTCCCTTCTCCTGCTGCTGGCCTTTTCTTTGTCATCTGGTAACTTCCCAGACACCCAAAAACATGTCTCCACTTACCTTCTCACATCATTCATTTTCCCCACCATTCCTGATTTCTGCCTTTTCTATGATGGACTCATGAATTTAAATTCTATTACTGGGTTTCTAGTCTCTCCTTTAAGGACACCAGTGGCCTCCTAAATGCCAAATGCTGGATTATGAGATTATAAACTCTGTCCCTGCAACCTGGTTTAGGGGCTGGCACACTAAAGGTACCCTATAAATGCATATTGAATACATGGGCTAGCATTTGAACCCAATGTTACCTATAAAATGAGGGCAGTAATGTCTTCCTAATAATCCTTATCTCTTCATTATTTCCTGAAACTGCTTAGTGTCTGTACTTCCAACACATCTCATCTTTTTTACAGACTTAACCTAGGCTCAAAGATGCCTTGGTTCATTTATCTATACTTGGGCCTTCCTGCTGCTAATCTTCCAGAATACTCATCATGGGCACCCATTCTGTCCTTTCCAGTCCTTTCTGAGCAAGGCTGTAGTTATCTCCTGGAAATACATCTCCTAGTTACTTCCCCCATTGTGGCAGCTGTGGTGCATAAGGAGCCCTGCACTTGAATGAGAACTTTCTGGAGGCATATTCTCAGAGCCTATCATAGTTCTTGGGATCAAGGAGGTGTTCAATAAGTGGCAATTGAAGAAATGAATCAATGAATGAAAAGCAATACGGAATTTGCAAGAGGATTATAACCAAGGATTAGAGTTTAGACTCCAGTCCATAGTCTCTCCTATTTAAACCAAATATTCTCTAGTAAACAGCAATTGTTCTTCTTTGTTCTTAATGAAGAAAATTAATCTTGGATCCTGAGCTCTATTATATTCTGTGTGTGTGTGTGTGTGTGTGTGTGTGTGTGTGTGTACATGCACGTGTGTATTTTTGGGTAAATTTCTTTAAACCATATCTGTTTTCCAAGACTCAAATCTTGTCCACATTTGTCTTCTCAGCATTATCATTATGACTTACCTTTCTGTGACTGGTACACCAAAAATAAAACTGAATTAAGTGCTCTCAGTTTAACAGAATCTCTATGTTAAATAAAGGCAATTACTTCCTCTGTTACATTATATATTACATTGGCGCCTCCATGGCTTCTGCCATTCACAATTCTAGCAAAATAATAGCTCAGCACTTAAACTAGACAGAATAATTAAGCCTCTCTGTCCCATTTGATTGTCTGGTCAACCTCCCCAGCTTATGTTGGCTCTTCCCCTGTCCTTCTCAAATATGATGTGGTAAACTATTAGAAAATCAAATGTTATTTCTGAAGGTACCTCACATCCAAGAAAGAATAACCCACAGCTTTGGGACATTATTTGATACCTTAATATTCTGGAAGAGTTAATAAGGTTTTCCAAATTACTCCCACTTAATTAAACCCATGGCTGTGCCTGGGAGATGACCAGAAATGGCACTAACCAAAAGAGTCCTAGGTGGAATTGACATGCTTTTAAGGCATAAACAGTCATTCTTTAATTCTTGTGATGTTTATTCCTTATAATAAATCCAAAATGAATTAAATACTGAATCAGAAAGACTGGATCCATAAACAAAGAAAAACCTGGGCAATTGTATTTCTCATTCATGATCCAAAAGTTACAAAGGAAAATATTAATGCATCTGACTAGTAAAAACCTGCCCTATACACAAAGCCAAAAGACAAATGGCTAACTGGAAAACTTTTCTTGTAAGATGCCACACAAAGAATTATTTTCTCTATGATTCAAAAAGTTTTTTAACAAAGGAAAAAAAGTAGATAAGACTGCAAACAATTGGTTACAGTAAAGGAAAATCAACTCAGCAATTTAGCAAGACCCTGTTTAAAAAAATAGGACTGGGGGTGTAGCTCAGAGGTAGAACATCCCTGGGTTCAATCCTTTGTACAAAAAAAAAACAGAGAAACAAACAACAGCAACAACAACAACAACAACAACAAAAACCCAGAAGATCAAAGCACCAAAAATCTAGGGGAAAGTGGTCACTTTTTCTCATAATTAAAAAAAGTAAGCTAGGCATGGTGGCACATGCCTACAATCCCAGTACTTGGGAGGCTGAAACAGAGGATCACAGGTTCAAGGCAGTGTGTCTTAACTTAGCAATACCCTGTTTCAAAAATAAAAAAGGGCTGGGGATGTAGCTCAGTGGTAGAATGCCCCTGGTTCGATCCCCACTACCACACACAAAAAAAGTGAAAAGTGAAACTAGATTCCATCTACCTCTTATGTGTTTTGACTCCACAGAACCCTTTGATGGTCATTAAACAATAAATTATCACAGAAACAGAAAGGTTTTAAATATCAGAAAACACTCTATTAAATTACTTTCTGACAACTTAAAGGTTTAAAATGGTAACATAAATGAAGATGGCACAAGAACACCTTGGACTTGGGGTTCACTCTTCAATCTTCTGTCCAAGCATTCTACATGTTTTTCCAGAGAATCCAAGCTACGTTTTTGTTAAAGTTCATATTTAGAATCCTGGAGAATTTATATACTTAGACTTGCTTAAAGATTGAATTTGGGGACCATTAAATTCATGGAGATGTCAAGACTCTTCAAAGGACAGCAATAATAGTGCAAATGTTAACTTACCCTTGACTTCTGGTAAGTAGAAGAAATTAAATGATTATATAATTACCAAGGAAGGTACTTAAATGATGTTCAAGACATAAAAATGTTTATTGCCTGCCTTTGAGAAGTTCAGAAAGTGATAACTCTCTCTCTCCCTTTGAGAACATGCTTATTTTATCCCTTAGCTCAAGAAAAGATTCGGACCTTAATAAATTTGAACAGCTCTAAAAGACACAATCCTTTGAACCTTTAAGTTTTAATCACTGGTCTCCCCACATCCACTCTTGGCTTTCCTCTTCACCTAATTAATCATCCACATCAGAGCTCAGTTTGGAAGTCATTTCCTTTAAAAACCTTTTTCTCCTGATGCCGTGAGTTAAGCCAGGTCCTCTAGGACTCTTCCTCATTTTTCACACTCCACCTTTCTAGCATGTATTACAATTATATTAAATAATCATAAAATTATTATTGGATATCTGTGTCTTCCATTAAGGTGTAAATTCCATCAAGGCACAGATAGTTTGGTTGTTTTATTCCTCAAGCATAGTGTTCTTCTCCGCAATTTCCCCAAAGCTCATCACAGTTCACTGCATATATTGATTTGCTCAATAATGATTTGATGAGTGAATAGTATGGCAGAAAGAAATAAGAATAATTCCTCCACACAAAGAGGCCTATACCCTAATCCCCAGAACCTATAAATATGTTACCTCACATGGCAAAAGAAAATTTTTGGATATGACTTGGTTAAAGATCTTTAGATGAAGAGGTCATCTTGGATTATCTGTGTGAATTTGATGTGATCACAAGATTTCTTATAAGAGGTACCATGAAGATGAGTGAGAGAGGACAGCATGATGGTAGAGGGAGAACTCAAAGTGATGAGTCCATCAGCCAAGGGATGTGCACAATCACTAAAAACAGAGAGAGACGGGGAAAGGACCTCACTTAGAACCTTACAGAAGGGACCAGCCCTGCTGATCCCTTAATTTTAGCCCTGGATTTCTGACCTCCAGAACTGCAAAAGAATAAGTTTGTGTTGCCTTAAAACACAAAGTCTGTGGTCATTTGTTACAGCAACAACAGGAAACCAATGCAAATAAATTTTTCCAATACATATATATTATAACTTACTTAACAACCTGAAGGCAAACAGAAAATTGGTTAAAAAATTAAAATACAGCCGGGCGTGGTGGCACATGCTTGTAATCCCAGTACTTGGGAAGCTGAGACAGGAGGATCCGTCTTCGCAGCTAGCCTCAGCTACTTAGTCAGGCCCTTCACAACTTAATGAAACCCTGTTTCAAAATAAAGAATAAAAAAAATAGGGCTGGAAGTGTAGCTTGGAGTTAGAATGCCCCTGGGTTCAATCCCCAGTACAGCAA
>PVJS01032608.1:0-22663 GCA_004027185.1 Glis glis | reverse complement strand
GAGAGAGAGAGAGAGAGAGAGAGAGAGAGAGAGAGACAGGGAGAGGGGGGGGGAGAGAGGGAGAGAGTGTGCGCGCGCGCGTGTGCGAGCTGAGGCTGACTGCGAACCCGGATCCTCCGGTCTCCGCCTCCCAAAGTACTGGGATTACAAGCGTGCGCCACCACGCCCGGCTTGAAATGTACATTTTTACTTACTCACTAGGGAATATAAACTGCTATTAAAAATGCATATGCTATTCACTTTTCTAAGTAAGAACTGAGGATTTAAGGGAAGAGGTGGTGTTTGCATCTCTCACCCCAATAGAAGGTCATAGTTTTGGAAATGGGAAGGCAGTAGCCAGTGACATAACAGGGGCTTATGGATTCTTGCATTCTTGGGCAGAAACAGTACGCATCTCCCCAAACTGGGAACATGATGGCAGAGGAATGTCTGATCTAGATAGAGGCTTAAGGATTAAGCTTCAGTGGGAAAATGTCCAGGAGCGATGATGAGACCACACTAGGAGACAATGAGTGTGTCCCAGGAAGGAGCACCAAAGCCCTACATTTCCCAGGGAGAAAATCAGGGCAAGTGGATGGTGTTTGCTCCTCAGAACTTAAAGGACCTGTGAACCAACACACAGACTGTGGGTAACACAGTGACCTTGAACTGTGACCCTTGACGGTGAATATCTTTTCACTGGTATCGCCATGAATGATGATTGTGACTCATTATTACAAGTCAGGGGGAAGAAAGAGAGTATACCTTCTCTCAATTAGCAGCGTGTGAACAGTACTGGATTATCAGCAACCTGAGAACTGGAACCTGGTATATTCACTGATTCTCCCACCACCGCCCTTCCAATCTTTCTGACAGGTGAAGGGTCCGGGGTGGAGGCAGTGCAGCGCATCCTATCCACAGTTACTGCCCCAATGGAAGTCACATCCTGATGGGAAAGAGGGTCTGAACCACAGTGGACTGTCCGAGCTGAGATGGGATGTGCAACTGGGGCATGAAGCCAAAGAAGATGGCAAAATCAGAGGTCCTGATGCATATGGTGGACAACTAGGATAATGAGAGGCCCGATCTGAAGGACTTCCTGAGATGGAGCAGGACTGACCAGATGGCCTATTATAGGTTCATGTTTGGGGAGCTGGGTGGGGTGCATTAAAAAGCACTGACATGGAATGGACGATCTTACTCCGGCACTTACATTAGGTAATCAAACATTTGGTGATGTGAATTATGAAAATCCATGAACCTGAGGACAGAAACATGGTAGAGAATAAGGTTAAAAGGCAATGGTGAATGAAGCTAAGATAGCTAGAAAGTGTGGCTGATTAGGAACGAAGGGGCTTGGAGTTGAATCAGGATTATAATACTTGTAAACAATGAGGTACCCCCCAGTCCTAAAGGGTCAGGGCTAGGGCCAGTCAACAGGTGTATCTTTATGAACCTCGCATTTCCCTACCCTGAGCCAGGAGTTTGGTGGTCAGGGAACATGAGCAGAGGACAGAACAATTCCCAGATTACTCCATTTCCCTTCTTCCTCTGGAACAAGAAGCAGGTCACTACTACTGACAACTGCGGATGTCAGAGACCCAGAATGTATTGATTAATCAAGGCATTTGGCAGAGTCTCTCAGGAAATTCTTGTGGACAAGATGGAGAAATGCAGAACAGATGACAGTGTAATTTGGGCGACTCAGAGTTGGCTGAAAACCTCTTCACAAAAAGTGCTGACGGAAGGGGGAAGGGGGGTGTCCCAGGGCCTGCCAAATGGTGCTGTCGCCGGTCCTATTCTACTCCTCATTACTCTGAGCGACTTGGATACAAAGATAGAAGGGGTGTTGATCAAAACTACAGATGACACAAAGCTGGGAGAAATAATATGACGATGAAATCAAGATTTTAAGAGTTAGCAAATATCAAAATGACTTCAGTGGGCTGGAACCATGAGCTGGACCAAAGAGAAGGAATTGGATGGAGATCGATGTGAAGTCTTTCATTTACGTTCAAAAAGTCAATTACATGCATATAGATTGGGAAGTCATGAACCGACAACAGCTTCCTTCAACAAAAACTGATAATTTTAGTTGATCACAGCCAAAGATAATCCAAAAGTGGGACATGGTTGCAAAAAAAGGCTAATGTAATCTTTGGTTATATTAATAGAAGCACAACATCCAAGTCAATTGGAAGAAATAGTCTTACCCGACTCTGTCCTGTTCAGACATCTGGGCTGGCACAGTGCCTTGACAATAGACGGCATTCAACAAATACTTGTCACACACATGAATGGATACCACATTTTCAGATGGACCTTGAAACGGAGACAGTAAGGGATTTGGAGATTGTTCTAAGAAGAGAAGGCTAAACAAACATGGAATGTTTAGCCTGGAGAAGACTAAGAAGACGCACATGAGAGCAGTTTTCAAATATTTGAAGGAATTTCATGTTTGGTTTTGCTCCAGAGGAAAAAAATTATGGGTCAATGGTCAGAAAATATTCAGAGATAAAAGTTGGCTCCCATAGATAACAAAAACTGTTTGATAATCAAAGGTAATGGTAGTAGGTGTTTCCTCATTGAAGATATTAAAGTAGATGTGTATAATGATCTATTACGTCTTTAGAGTCTTAGAGTATATACTCGCATACACTGTAAGTTAGGCCTGGAGGGTGTCAGGAAGAGAGATGATTCTATCATGCTTCTGTCTTGTTCCTTCAGCTCTGAATAAACTTCCAACTCATTAGAGTTCACTTCCAACACACAAAACTGTGCCAGGCAATCTTGGCCATGGATTTCAAAGCAGAAGCTAACAAAAGAACCTGGCCAGCATTCCAGGATGGCAATCCATGAATGGGAACTTTGTGAAGGGAGGTTCAGTTTTGATTTGTTTGTTTAATTTTCCTCAATGTAGACACTACTGAAGAAAAGGAAAGTGACAGTACGCATATGGTTTCATCATGGTGGGAGAAAAATCCCACTTGGAAACTGCGATCAAAAGTGGACTCTAACCTTGACTTTTATGGTGCATTTTTGTTTCTCAACAAACACCAAATTGGATGTTTGGAAAGGAACAGCTCTTTTAACAGGATGACATATAATACTGACATTATTCAATAGCCATATTCAATACTGATGGACCTGTTACTCTACAGATTGCAACAGGACATTTGGTTCTTTACATGAATTAACACCATGAAAATTTTCCACTAAAAGGGACTGAAAGTTCTGAAGGGTCACTAGTGTGGTAGCCCGTCTCTAAGGTGGCCTCGAGTAATCCTCACTTATTGGTATTCAAGTCTGCTATAGTTTGTCTCTTAAATGTCTTCAAAGGCCCATGTGTTGGTCTTTAAAAGCTTGGTCCCCAGCTTGGCACTTTTAGGGAGTGGTGGAAACTTTAAAAAGTAGGGCCTAGTGGGAGGTCCTTAGGTCCTTAGGGGATGAAGGGGATGTTGGGACCCTGGTCCCTTCACCTTCCTCTTTCATGTCCCTACCATGAGGTGAGAAGCTTTGCTCTGCCTTCTGGTCCCTGCCACGACATGCTGCCTCGCCACAGGCCCAAAAGCAATGGGGCCAACCAACCATGGACCGAAACCTCTAAAACTGTGAGCCAAAATAAACCTTTTCTCTTTATAAGTTAGCTCAGGTATTTGTTATAGTAATGGAAAACTAACTAACACAATGCTCTTTTGTAGTTCCTTCATAAACGGAGTAAAGCTAACCTGTATAACCACTAAGATACTGCTGAAGTGGTGGAATATGACTTCTTAGGTGAGGTCATAAAGTACATTGGGACTGCTACCTTGTGCTTTCTTGGATCCTCTGGGGAAGCCAGCTGCCTGCTATGAAGATACTTAACAGCCCTGTAGAAGGGCATGTGGTAGGGAACTGAGGACTCCAACCACCATGACCACATTACTAGGCACAGGAGTGTGTGCTCTTGGAAGGAGATCTTCTAAGCCTGGTCAAGCCTTCCAGGGAGTGCAGACCCAGCTGGCCTCCTGACTGCAACTTCATGAAGTTCCTTAGTCATAAGCCCTCGCTAGGTTTCTCTTGAATTTAGACCCACAGAAACATTGTGAGAAAATACATGTCTACTCTTGTTCTTGGGTTACAAAGTTTGAGAGCAATTTGTTATGCAGCAATCAGTAACTAACACAGGGGGGTTAATACCGAGCTATAATTAATAAAAATAGGGCCTGGAGTACACCAGCATGCCATGTGCTTAGCCTGCATAAAGCCCTGGGTTTAATCCCCAGCACTGCAAAATAAATAAATAAATAAATATAAAAATCAGTTTTTCTTTGTGTGCTTAACCGCAGATAAATAGGGACATAGGGAGCTGAAGCAAAGAAACAACTTTTTTCTTGTCTTTCCAGGCCTGGCTGCCCTGTGCAATGTACAGTTAAGTAAACAGCCCCAGCGAACTGTGTGGTAGGAACTTGCAGTCCTACTTAGCTGGGTGACAATGACCAGACACCAGCAGGTAAAGTGACCTTGGTAATGTCCATCATTGCCACAAGGTAGCCTTTTTTCTAGTTTCACTGAAGAGACAGTCACCAGCCCAGCAAGAGAAAGGCCAAAACTCAGATGCCAAGAAGTTCCTCTTGATTTTAAATAGTCCTGGGTAAATGGGCCAGGCCTGTGCATTACTGCGGGCTTCTGACATGAGTTCAGGGCTTCAGGTGTCAGAACCCCCGCTACTGTTTCTAGAACGTGCAGATGTGTCCACATGCCATCCAGTCCTGCTGGCAGGCAGAGGCATAATAAATTCAATGTGGAGCATACGCTGATCCATTAATTTTGGAAGAACAGGCATGAAAGGCTTATGCCTTTTAATATACCATTTAATCTGCTTCTGGGGTTATCAGGGGCTAATGGCATACTTACCAAAAAAAAAAAATTATAGGCAATTTGTATTTGTTCTCTTCCTTGCTTATCTACCTATATTTATCTACCTATATTTCTATGGGAATACCGATAAGCAGTTTATTTCTTCTATTAGAATGAGTAGGCTCAGAACAATCGCCTAGCATTTTGACCCCTTAGCTGTTCCCTTAGGGAATCCTTTGGGAATGTGTTGGAGGAAAAAAAAAACTACCATTAGTATTGTGGGCCACGGAGATGGAGTGGTAAAGGGGGGGCAGCTCCAGAGAAACATGAAAAAGGGGCTGTGGCACTTCTTGTAGGGGAGTTATCAGTGTGGCAGGAAGTGAAAAATCAGAGATATGCTCATATGCACAGAATGTTAGTCACTCCAGGACCACAAAAGAGACAACTGAGTATAGCAGACAACGAGGTATAGATGCAGTCTGTGTGGCAATGAATATATACAGTCTCTGAGAGAGGCCACAATCCAAAAAATTAAAAGCATAAAGCTTATTTGCCTAATTATCCCTTCCTAGAGAGTATTAATCCAATCTCTAATCTCTAGATCAGAGTTATGCACATGAATTAATTCTTTACAAGACAAAAATGTTATTCTGAAATAACTTCAGTTATTTTATATAACTCCTTAGTGTGTAGAATTCTAAGTTTAAAAATATTTTTGTTTAAGTATGAGGATTATGGGTGATGTTTTCTATATTATGGAAGAGATAAAACTTTTTGAAGAAAACGTGCAGAAGAAATGTTTTAATTTACCTTGAACCAAGCAAGGTGAGCAGACAAACGCATGCCTGTGGTGGTGCGAGGGCCCTCACCGGGCACCAGCTCAGGGCACATTGACCACACAGAAAACAAGGGAAAAACAGAAAGGCTGAGAACTTCTGAAGATTTAAATGGCACCAAAAAAGATTAGAGATTCATCAGAAGGCTGTGTAAAGCTCAGTCCCCTCAAATAAACTTCCCAACTATTTTCAAGAAAAGCTTTAATGATAAATAAAATATGGGACATGGATGCCTATAGAGTTAAGGATTCAAGTAGATCAAGTCCAGCAAGTTAGAGAACTTGTGATTGGCTATTTACACTGGGTACCTTTGTAAGTGAATATCAGAGTCAAGCATTTTAACAAATAAATAAGTTTTTCCTGGGCATGGTGGTACAGGCCTGTCATCTCAGTACTTGAGAGACTGAGACAGGTGGATCAAAGGTTTGAGGCCAGCCTCAGCAACTCAGTGAGAACCTCAGCAGCTTAGTGAGACCCTGTTTCAAAATAAAAAATAAAAAAGGGTTGGGGGTGTAGCTTGGAGGTAAAATGCCCCTGGGTTCATTCCCCAGTATCAAAAGTAAGTAAGTAAGTAAGTAAATAAATAAATACACATTTAAAAAATTCTGTGTGAAAGATTAAACAAAGTTACAGAAACCTCACAGAATGATAATAACCTTCTTTCAGTAATATAAGTTTCTTGAATGCTTTTTCTGGTAACATCTAGGGATAAACAGACTATTTTACCTTTATTTCTCTTTTAGAAAGTTCTAGGATGTCTCAGGTTTTGAGACATGACCAGTTAATAATGATGCTAGGCTTCCTAGTTGATGAAGTTCTATTGGTGTCTACTTTGAGTTTAATAACAACCCCCAGAAGTAGGCATAATATTTTCACAGGTGAGGAAATAGGTGTTCAAAAGTCAGCTAATATTAATTGAGTGTTTCCCAGGTGCGCTGGACTATACAAAGTACTTTCTATATACTATCGTAGATAGTCCTAATGCAATCATTTTAAAAAAAATATTATCCTCTTCTAGAGATAAGAACACTAATGTTTAGAAAGGGAAGTATGTTGCCTATGATAATATTTCTACAAATATACTAAAACACCAACCAAGACAAAATAAAACTGTTGAGCTCCAAATTCTGGCCCTTTCCGCACTATATAACAATAGACACACAAATTCTATTTCCATGAGTATTTATATCATAAAATTCTTATTCAAAGGTTATATGATTTGGGGCAAATGGCTGGACTTCTCTGAGATTCATTTTTCTCATCTGTGAAAGAGAAATATTGATAACAATGATAATAATTTACCTATGGCCATTGAATTAAATCAATGTATACACAAAGGCAATTTCACAGGAGTGTAACACTTTTAATAGTTTATTCCAGGGCTATACATGCCCGAAAGTCCCCTGGGAAGGGACTCTGATAGCGGCTGTTTCCACAGATCCCCTGAACTCACCGGCTCCCTCAGTGCAGATCTGCCAGGCGCCGTCACAGTGCTGGAGAGCCCATGGTGAGCAAGGCGGGCTCAGACCCCGCTCATACGGGGTCCACATTCTGTGGGGAAGGCAGGCCACAAGAAAACAGATGTGGAGGAAACCAGGCAGGGGGAGGGAGTAGAGTCGGGCAGCGGGGATAAGAAAGGGGGCTGGCACTGGCCGGTCAGAGGAGGACTCAATAGAAAGGCCAGGGGAGGGAAGGGGTGAGCCCTGCCGGGACCCTGGGGTCCAGTCTCCAAGCAGATATCACAGCAAATGCCAAGCCCCTGAAGTGACCATAGTCCTGATGAGACCCAAGAACAGAAAGGCTGTGTGAGAATGGGGACAGGAGGCCAGATTACGGGAAGGAGCCAGGTCACAAAGGACCTTGCAGTCCACAGCAAGGAGTCCAGATTGAGTTTCAGGGGACTAATCTCTACTTTCTAACTTGAGGTAGAGCAGACAAGATTCAAACACTTGGACTGGCTTCTTTATAGGACGGAATTGTGCATGCCATGGGGGCTTCGTCCTTGTCTAATGGATGTTCACGACCCCACACTTCACCTTTCAACGAGACGAGGCTTGCAGGTCAGTCTGGGAGCTCCAGCTTCTGTGGGGAAGGCCATGTGTGGCCCTGAGATATTTCCTTGAAGCGGCTCTTGGAATTCCCTAGAACCCTTAATTTTATCATGTTGAGCTAGAACAACAATAGTTAACAAATGCAAGTGCCCCAAGATGGCATTTTGAAGGGAAAATGTCTTGGTTGCTACTATCGAAGGGGTAAAACAGAGGGCACCTGAATGCTGCAGTTCAAAGCAGAAGTTGGCTCTCTCCTCATCTATTACTATGTCACCGCTCCATCCCATCCCAATGCTTCCATCTTTTAGAATAAGGGCTTGTCACGAAAAAAGCAGTGTGGCCTCGGGTGGGGCTCCCAGACTTAGAAGTTCCCCAGCCGAGGTTCAATTTCTGAGCCACTCAGCAGGTGCAAGACCTCAGGCAAACTGCTGCACACCTACCTCACTTTCCCCACCTTGAAATTAGGATGATTAGAGAATCCTACTAAGCTTGTTTTGGGGTTGGTTGAGATGATCAGATATGCTGAAACCACGCCGTTCCTTTTCATTTCAGCAGGTAGGGTCATTTAAGCATCTTCACTGTCTTATCAATATTTTCAGGTAGCTCCTTTTGCTGCTGGCAAGAATTCTCTCCAGAAGTGGGATAAATTGCACAGGAAAAAGAAATGTGCATGATTGCCTTAAAATTTGAGGTGAAGGGGAATACACAGGATGGAAAAATAAATGAATAAACATGGTGTGCTTTCTTAGCACTCTTTGGATGGTTAACAGGGAATGTTTTCAATCTATTTATTTAAGTAATCCAAAAGTAAACCACATGGGGAAAAGGGAGGAAGGGACAAGTTCTTTCCTCATACCCAAACCAAACACCACAAAATAGCATTGCGATTCATGCCAGGGAATTCTAATTAAGGGAATCAACCCTGACATTGTTTACAAAAGGTGGCCCAGTCTAAAAGGTCAGTGGGTCAAACTGGGCTGAGCTGGACCTTTGACTCTCTGGCAGATTCAGAAAGAAAGGAAACTGACCTCAATGAGTCAGGGCAGGATCAACAACAGCCTCTGCTGCTCAAGAGAAACAATAAGGCCTAGGAGAATTGTAGGGAAAAGCACACAAAGAATTATGGCTCCTGCTTGCTTCCATCCAGGGCCACCCGAGGTGAAGCAGGCAAATTTGTCTTTGACACCTCCCACCTCCCTTTCAGCATCAACTTGTGTCAAATTTCTGCCCCTCCTCAGTGCTTCTGATTCCTTCCCCCACCTCTCAACTAAATTGGGGTTCATCTGGAATGGATTACATCTCCCAAATTCACTTCTGCAATGGGTCAGGTGTCCTGTACCAGGGACCACAGCATTTTATCACAGGCCGATGAAATAAATCCCTAATGCTGGGAAAGGGGCTGGTGGCAATATCGACCACCCTGAAGAGAGAAGCTGCCCTGGAGGGCTGAATGGTGGCTGCTTATGAAGATATGAGTCTCTCCATCTAGGAAGCAAAGGGCCAAGGGGGAAGCTAGTACAGACGAAGGATGCTACTTCTGCAATTCTCTCTTTCAAACCACACCCCTCCACCAAACCCTCCAAACCAACGTGCCATCAAAGTAACAACCACAGGCTTCTCAGTCCATGCAGCTGCATTTGAGCCCACCATACATACCACCTGCCATGCAACCTGCCACCCCAGGCCCTTCTGCATTTTCTCTCTCTCTCTCTCTCTCTTTCTTTCTTTCTTCTTTTTTCCTTCCTTCCTTCCTTCCTTCTCTATCTCTCTTTCCTTCCTTCCTTCCTTCCTTCCTTCCTTCCTTCCTTCCTTCCCTCCCTCCCTCCCTCCCTCCCTCCCTCCTTCCTTCCTTCCTTCCTTTCTTTCTTTTTCTTTTTTGTACTAGAGATTGAACTAGGGGAATTCTACCTCTGAGCTATACCCCCAGCCCTTTTTATTTTTATTTTGAAATATGGTCTTGCTAAGTTGTGAAGGGTCTCACTAAGTTACTGAGACTGGCCTTGAACCTGCGATCCTCCTGTCTCAGCCTCCCAAGTACTGGGATTACAGGTGTGCACCATCGCACTCAGCTTATCATACGTCCTTCTGACTTAGAAATTGTGCTGCTGCCACTCCATCAAGATTGAAAACCTTCTACCCTAGAGAGGCTCAAGGTAGAAGAGGGAAAGCAAAGTTCTGATTTCTTCTGGCCCTCTTCTCTCTGCTCTGCAGACGTCCAACAAGCACTCCAACAGCCACAAAACAGGGCTTGGGCCAGGCATGGTGGCACAGGCCTAAAATCCCAGTACTTGGGAGAGCTAGACAGGAGGATTGCAGGTTCGAGGTCAGCTTCAGAAACTTAGTGAGATCCTGTTTCAAAATTAAAAAAATAAAAAGGGCTGGGGGTGTAACTCAGAGGTAGAATGCCTCTGGCTTAAATCCCCAGTACCAAAAGCAATTTTAAAAAGATGGCTTGGTTCAAAGAAACCAGTTAGAAACTTATTCTAAGTTTGTGGATGGAAAAGGTGGGTGTAGGGAGAGAGAGGAAGCCTCTAATCCAACCAGAGAAGATCCATACTGAAAATCAGTAGAGGTCGGAAAGGTGTCTGGCTTGGGAAGGAGAATGCGTTTACACCTCCCTTCTTGATTCCTTTCACTGAGCTTTGGAGACTGTATTTATTCAGTCAATTTAGCAAGTCTTAGTAACAAATTCTTGCTAATTTTGTTCCTCTTTGGAATAAACTGAATGTCCTGGAGAGATGATTAGAGAGAAGGAGAGAGGGGCCGAGGAAGGGGCCTGGGCTGTCCCCATCTCGGTGAGAAAGCCTTCTTTTCAATTACCTTCCTGATTTCTTAGAATGGAGTTTTAACAGGCTGTGCTTTTCCTGGGACAGTTTTTCTTTGAACTCTCAGACTTCCCTTCACTGCAAGTTGCCATAATATGAACCAGATTTTTTTTCTCCCTCTTGTTTGCTTAAAAGGCGTTAACTATAAATTAGAGTATCTTAAGAGCGAGGTGTCACACGTGGGGCCTCAGGCTCCTGGGCCCTGGAGCCCCAGGGCTGGGAGAGAGGCCAGGCTGCCTCTGTCTCTGGCAGCCAGGCTCCAAGACCCAGGCCAGGGATGACCCCACCCTCCTTTTCAAAGCTATTCAGTTATGTCAACATATAGAAAGTGCCTTGTTTGACTTGAACATTTTTATTCCTTTTGTTTTTTCTTTCCTAGAGAAGGAAGAGGGGTTTCAAATGTACATTGTTCTGAGTTATTTTCGATGCAATTCTTTCTTTCTAACAAGTGCTCACCCACTGTGGACACTAAGGTTCATTCGCAACGCTGCTGTGCCTGGAAGAGACGCCTGCAGTGGCTCATCCCTGGGGGCCACCAGCCAGTGGCAGAGATAACAACCGCCACAGTCAACTTTTTTTTTGTTTTTGCTTTTGGTACTAGGGATTGAACTCAGGGGCATTCTACCTCCGAGCTATATCCCCAGCCCTTTTTAATTTTTGTTTTGTTTTGAAACAGGGTCTTGTTGGGTGGCTGAGAGACTGGCTCCCTATGTTGCTGGGGCTGGCCTCAAAACTGTCATCCTCCTGTCTCAGCCTGCCAAGTACGGGATTACAGGTGTGTGCCACCAGGCCCAGCCACAGTCAGTTTATGAGATCCTCATTAGGGAATCTTCACAACCGCACAAACTCATCTCCTTCAGAGTCTGAATTTCATGTCCCTGGAGGACAAAGCCACCAACAAGCAGAGAATTATTATTTTAGGGTAGTTAAGCTTTGTTTGTTATGACACCCAAGTTCATAATTGTTAATGTCAAAATTTAGGAAAGTCACTGAATACCAAGTGTTCAGTGGGGGTGTGCAAAAGGACAGAGAGCAAGCCCTCTGGCATCTTTTCTTATAAGGACACTAATCCCATCATGGGTCCCCGCCCTCATGGCCTCATCTAACCCTAAGTAACCTCCTAAAGTCCTTGCTTCCCCTTGCTAAAGATGCGAGTGTAAGACCTTTCCCTCAGCACGTGCAGCCTTCCACCCAGCCAGGGTAGAGACACCAGGGGTGGAATTAGAAACCTCCAGAAAGCTTGGGGAAGCCGAAGTCCAAGGGATTTGTGTCTACCTTCCTACATGAGAAAGTGGGAGCTGGGAAACCACCCCCGTGTGTCCCCATCAGCACAGGACAGCTGTGGGAGAGAAGAGCCATGTTGTGGTGAGTGTCAGCAGAGACAGGAGCTGAGACAGTGGTCTGGGGGCCAGCCGGTGGCTGCAGGACCAGTGGGGGCATGAGGTGGACGGTCCCAGCTGGGAACCCCATGGGGCGCGGGTGCCCTGTGGGCATCAGTAGCACTCGCGAGGGCCAAGGAGGAGCTGATAGTGACAAGGGACACGAGACAGGACTGGAGCTCGCCAGCCCTCAGCTGTGCTGCGAGACAGATTAAGAGCCACATCTCCCATGACCAGAGCAGACACAGCGAGGACAGAGGCATGCGCCAGAGACCAGGCCACATGCACCCAGGCCAACTGGGGACAGTGGCCAAGCCCCTTGCCCAGGGCCACCATGCTATGCACGCTTCCTCCTACACCCTGGCTCAACCCAGGGGACAGATGGGATGAGGAAGAGAAGGAACCTGTGAGGAAGAAGGAGGAACTCGGAGAGGGGAGTTTTCCAGGAGCATGAGTTAGTCCAGAAGAGACCTCCAGACCAGGAATGACTAACTCAAACTGCTCGAAAGACTAAATATCACCCTTCCCCCAGTCCCCGCACCCCATCACGTCTCTCAGTGGACATGGGGGCTCAAGATCAATTTGAGCTCACTTATGAACAAAATGACATCTCACAGACTCCGATTTGTGG
Organism: Glis glis; assembly: GCA_004027185.1. Classification (NCBI taxonomy): domain Eukaryota; kingdom Metazoa; phylum Chordata; class Mammalia; order Rodentia; family Gliridae; genus Glis; species Glis glis. The sequence goes on along the minus strand of PVJS01032608.1, from coordinate 10,123 downwards.
CTAATTTACACTTCTTATACTACCTCGGGTGCTCTGAGAACTATTAAATTCCACTTTACAGATGAGAAAACTGATGCTCAGAGAGTAGACCAGCTGGTCTCGGGGCACACAGCCTGTAAGTGATGTGAATCTGGACGTGAACTTGATCTTCTGAGCTCCCAGAGCAACGTGCTTCCTGAGTGTCCCTGTTCTCCTCTGCCCAGCACTGGGTAGGCACAGCCGTCCTGGCCGAAACGAGGATAGGAAGAGAATCCTGACCTGCCTGCACCGCCCTCCTGGGCTTCGATCACAGGGCACCGACAGGCGAGCCTCCACCCCTCGCAGATGCAGGTGTCCTCCAGGTGCCAATGCCAGCCAGTTGGTGGGACACCTGAGGCCATATGGATACACACTGCCACACCCACTGACTACAGCGACAGGTCTGCTGCCCCCCTGAGCTTTCAAACGCACACTGCTGGGTTGATGTATTTGTCCAACATCAAAACCCTCCTTCCTTTGTTCCTTCTTTGGATTCCATCTGGATTTTCAAATCACATGGCCCTCTGGACCACTTGTGTCCACGCTGGATGACTGTCCTGTAGCAGAGCCCCAGTCCACATTTTTGCAGTCTCCTCATTTTGATATGGGGAGCAGTTTCTTTTCCTATTTTTAACCCTAAGTGTCTACAAATCCTACAAATTCTGGTTTCTGCCAGAGAAACCAGGCAAAGACTTCAGCCAGTAAATCTTACAGACACAAGTTGGTGTTAAAATGGCCTGCTTTTCATTTTCTAGTACTTCTGTATTTTGGGTGCAAACCAATTTCCTCCCAATTAAACCTTCCTTCTAAAATGCTATTTTAACTTGAACCTAGGTTTTACTGTCAAATTTTACTTCTCATTTTGTTCCCCACACTTTTTACAACTCAACTTAGAGTGATTACAGAATGTCAGCATAGAATGAGGACAATTAACATCGCCAACCTCTCATGACTTTCATGTCAGATTTGACCACAATAATAAAAGCTTATTTTTTCTGTTTTAGTACTTATAGTGTAGCAGATGCTGCGCTAGGTGGTTTACCTGGAACTATCTCACTCGATCTTCACAATGACTCTGTGAAGTAGGTTCTATCATTACCTCCATTTTTCTGGGGCACAGAGAGGCTAACTAACCTGCCCAAGGCCACACAGTCATATGTGATAGAATAGACTGGAACCCAGATCTCTCTGATTCCAAAGCTGATGTTCTTCACTACTCTACTGTACTGCCACATAGCAACTGTGTCCAGTATATCTCCCCTCCCCAATAATTGGGTCAGTTGGTACAACAAGAGTTTTACAGGAGCAGTGTTGAATAATAATATATGTGCTTATGTTTACAAGAGTAATTCTGAAGCCCCTCCCTTAATTACTAATTCAACATACAAGCCTTCTCCATTGAATAGTGCAAGCCTGACAGGCCGCTGAGTGTCCTCTGTGACACCCATCTCAGGGTATGTGTCCGACAGGAACCGGCTTCCCTGGGTGCTGCGGGCAGTGCCAGGGCCGCTGGCTGGCCAGACGGGCGCGCAGGTAAGACCAGCCAGCATGTTCCTGGTTTGTTTGCCCTGGTGGGTAGGACCAAGAATGAATAGCAGGCAAGGGGCTTTCTATGCAATCATCAAATGTGTTTACAGCCAGTACCCAGTTTTCACCACCTCTCCTTTGACCAATCCACTCCCCCAGCCACGCCTGAGAGCCTTCCATACTTAACTTTTCACCACCTTGATGCAAGAATTTGTCAATTTCCTGCAGGCGGTTGATAGGCTCAGTTTCCCGGTCAATGTATGAGCGCCATCTAGAGGTAACTATGTGTAATTGCAGGCCGCGGTGACCAAAACTGTCTTCCTTACATCTTTCTACAAGTCCATGCAGGAAGGTCGTGCAACGACTGCGTTAAGATCCTCCTGGCATGCTGGGACCTAGCTAATGAGACAACTATGGTTTCTGTTTTTGAAGACTTTGTTATGAAAGGCTGGAAAAAGAAGTGAAGAAATCTAAGTTCTACTACTTTGAGATCACACACATTGAAATCACCAAATGCCCCAGGATGTTACAAAAGTTAGATTTGGGATAAGGGATGGGTTCTTTCCAAATGGTCTTTACCACCAAAACATCTGTTTATGCCTTGGGAAAATGGAATATCTCTGGGCCTTGGTCTTCTCAACATACCTTCTCCGTAGTCTCAGAGAGGATGGAGGACACATGAGACAAGCCATTCTTTGCAAGGCCCGTTTTTAGGATATAGTGCTACTTCCACATGGCAGTTTTTAATGGGCTGCTGTTTTGTTTCAAGCCGGCAGATGACACAACAAAGAATAAATCATCTTGAGTCCTTTTGGAGGTGACTATGACTAAGTGCTTGCACATTATCCAGCCTTCCTTTTTTTCTAACTAACAGAACCCTGACATCAGACCCATGTCTGGCTAATAGGATATGACCAGAAGTCAACTAGGTGGAACTGCTAATCCAGCTGTTGTGCATCTGCAGAAGGCGTAGATTGTGCTGACGAGCACCTTGTACCCTTAGCCCTTCTTCCTGCCTGGAACATGAGCTCAGTGGGGGTAGAGTAGCCAACTCGTGCTCATGAGAACATGTAGTCGCACACTATGGACAGCAGAACATGGCCCTAGAAGAAGCCTCAGCCCTTGATGAATTGCAAGGGCTTCTTCATTAGCCCAGGGCCTCCTCCGAAGCTGTTCCCCTTGGAAAACAAATGCTCATTGGTGAAACAATATTGCTGGGTTTCTGTTGCAAGTTGTGTCAACTGACACAACTCAGGTGTGGTCATTGATTTTCTTATTCAACAAATATTGAAGCATGTGCCAGGAACTGTGCCAGAGCCTAGAAGACAGTCCAACCTCGAGGCCCTTGTGGTCTGCTGGGATCAGCTCCGAGCAGTGTGAACTCTTTAGAAGGAAGGAGGTGGTCAGAGGAGTCATCTCCACAGTGATCCTTAGCTGAGCATTCACCTGGTAAATTACTAGGGATTAGCCTGGGGAAAGGCGGAAAGAGAGCTGCGGCAGACACCACCGTCTGCCAACCCAGTGGGTGCTTTCCCTTCTCCAGGATGACGGTGCAGTGACATGGCGGTTTTCATTCCAGTGTCCTTCCCTCCTCAGTCCCCTCCTGATTTCTTTAATCCCTCTGCTGGTGATTGGTTTAGAGATGGGCATGTGATGTGGCTTTGACTAAGATGGCAGGCACCCTCTGCTTGAGGGTTTCCACAAAAGCTTTCTTCCCTCTGAAAGAGGATACTCTTGAAAGCATGGACTCTTTATTCTTCTGAGGGGCCGCCTATCTCCCCAAGTTTCCAAGACATCTTGAAGACTGGGCAGATGAGTCCGAGGAGCCTGCATGAAGGTGAGCAGGGGGAAAGGGAAAGGGAAATGTGTCCCCGACGGCACCATTGACTTGCTGCACTAATCAGCCCTAGACTTACATATGCGAGTTAACACACCCTCCTAGTGTCGATGCCTTTGGGACTGGATTTCCTGTTACTTGCAGCCAGAAGTTCCTGCTATGAAGGCATTCCAGGCCAAAGCTAAAGAACTGCGAAGATGATGACATATTTAAAGAACTAGAGGCAGTACAGACCAATGGATAAGGTGGAAGAGTAGTGGGACAAAATAGCCTGGCAAAATAAAGTGGAGACCTGTAGACTGGAGGAATTACTGGACGTTTTCCAGCAGGGGAGCAACACACTGGGATTCATATTTTTAAAGATGATGCTGGAAATTCTGTATAAGAAAGGGCAACAGCAGAGACGGGAAGATCACTAACGTGTTTGCTTTACTCATCTACACAAGTAATGATACAGGCTTGAAGAAAGGAAGTCATGTCGAGGAAGAAGATGAAGAGCAAACTAGAGAAACCCGATAAGGAGGTTGGTTTCCTCGTGGCCTCATCACCCCTGGATGTGGTGGGTGAGGGAAGAGGAACTGAGGGTGACATTCATATTTCTGGCGTGGCTCTTTAGACATCGTTCATGAAGATAGAGGAGACAGTGTCTATGCTAGTAAATACCTTGGAGGGAGTTGACGGAAATGATAAGAGTAAGTATCCCAAGGCTTGAGGTCCCTGCTAGACACCCAGGCTGAGCTCTCCTGCATGCAGTTGCTAATCGGGTAAAGTCTGAACTCATCTCCACGATGGAGCTTGGCAAAATACCCCGTGCTTAACACCTTGCTGTACAGGGAAAGCACCATATCACAAGGAGACCATGTCACCCATAACATGTGAATCCTACAACCCTGAAGAGAACTTGCTGAGCCTTTAGCTAAATCATCACTTCCCAGTTGGCCAAAGCCATGATTTTTTTTTCAATATAAAGAGTGGATTTATTTTTTTAACGTGCTTTTATTGGTGCATTGGAGTCTTTCATCGCAATGAATATCTATTTGATGTTAACATACATGCACACAGCCTTAGTGCCCTCCCTGCCTCCCCCCACCCGTATGAAGTACCAAGAATGATGTTGGTATATTTTCACATGTACATATTATTTATGATAGTAATTCCATTAATTCCCTTCTTTCTTGCCCTCCCCCTTCCCTTGTACCACTTCCCTTATTCCACTGAGGATTCTCCATTATCAACCAGAGTCCCTTGTGTGACCCTATTACTCCTTAGGTTGCACATATTAATGAAAACATATGTCCCTTCTTTTTTTGTGATTGATGGATCTCGCTTAACATAATGTTCTCCAGATCCTTCCACTTTCTAATACACACAATGGAATTCTACTCAGCAATAAAGAAGAACAAAATGACATCATTTGCAACAAAGCCATGATCTTGATCGATGCTTTGGACTTCTCCTTGGGCGTCCATCTGCCTATTTGCTTTCGCCATTAGGAAATGACTAGAAGGCCCACCTGAGCATACAGAGAAGCTCTTGCTAATCGAGTTGATGGGGGGTCAGAGCATGGACTCTGGGGGCACTTCTGTGGGCGTGACACACCTGTCCTATGTGGTTGTGAGGTTAGGGGATGTTCGGTAACACCTGGTGAGGAATGACCAGATCCTATGAGACCGGTAGCGCCAGAGGAACAGTGCTGCTTCCCGTGACAATCTTGCAGCTGGCTGAACATCTGGTGATCTGTTCATTCAAACAACTGAGTGTGGACTATGTGCCGTCTCAATGTGCTAGACAGTGGAGGATCAAAGATGAGTAAGACAAGGTTGGTCCCTAGTTCAAGGTATTTCTGGGCATCCATCGGGAGGCAGACATATAAATCAAAAAGGAAAAGGAAAAATTTCAGGTGTCTTTATAGAGCTCTATTTGGGATACAACAGGGAGAAGCAGGCACCTTCTCTGGAGCCAAAGAGTAATGGCATTATAAAAGAAGCAACACCTGAGCAGAGACTTGCCAAGGGAGCAGCTCTTTGCCTTGTGAGCAGGAGCAAAAGACATTCCAGGTAGAAGAATTAGGGGTGGACCCTGGAGGCATGGAACAGAGGTGTGGCTCACTGAGAGAACTGCAGGTGGTTGGAGGGGCTGCAGTGTTTTTTCAGAGTGCAGAGGGAGGCCAGGGCTGGGTCGCAGCGCACTGAATGCCATGCTAAGGAGCCTGGACCTTCCCTGTGGACAGCAGGGAGAGGCACCGTGGGCACAGAAACAGGGGAGTTGTTTACTCTGATGTATATTTTAGTATCCCTCTGGTGAAAAATGGAAACTCAACTGAAAAAAGATAAGAAAAGAGTCAAGAAGACCAACGAGGAACCCACCATCATGGTGCCAAAGACCAAAGGCCGAAGATCTGAAAAGAAGCCATGACTCTGAGAGAGCCAGGAAGGGGCGACCCAAGTGACTTTCAGGAGATAGAAGGGACAGAGCATGGTCACCACTGGATGCAGAGCGGTCAGGAGGAAGAAGGCATCCAGCTGATCCGGCTTGGGGACTAGGGGAATGAAGTGCCAGTTCCCCAAATCAGAAGCCAAGAGCGTGCAAGGTGCTGTGAGCCACTGGCGCGGACGTGTGTGATAGTTAGTGAGCACACGAAGGTGGAGCTCTCTGACACACCTGGGCTGCAGAGGACACACCGATTCTCTCAGTGCCTCTCTGTCTTCTGACCAAGGATTAAACTGATAGTGGCTGAATGAAAGTAACCGTGTCACCTACAGCCATGGAAGAGATGACATCACGCCGGGACACTTGGGATTAATGCAGTGCTTTCGATTTTCTGTTGAATTCTTCAGAATTTCAGAGTTGCAATATCTTTGGTGGAAAATGATCTAGCGGTGATCTTGTCCAAACCTGCACTTAATTTAAACACCCTTTCTTTGGCACCAGTTTATCCATCCAGTCAGCTTGTCCGCACTCAGCCTGAACACCTCTGTGTGCTTGCTGCCCGCAGCCCACTGTTCATCACACATTTCCTGGGCATTCCCTATATTTAATAGGAAACATATTACTACACAGGAGAGGCTATTTCACATTGGAAGTCCTATATCTTAGGAACTTCTTTTTGCTGACAAAAGGTCAATTATTTAAAAAATTAAGTAACACCTGGGCCTTGGATAATCATAGGACAGGCAGATTTTTAACTGACAGGTAGTGTCTGTTTTTCAAGCAACACACACATCACAAGGAGTGCGGAAGTCCTTATTTCTAGGATTTGCCTCAGGCCCTTTCTTTTTGAAGAGGAGGAGGAGGAGGAGGAGGAGGAGGAGGAGGAGGAGGAGGAGGGGGAGAAAATAGAAGCATTTGAAAAGCATTTGTTACGCTTGTTTGGTTTAGTTTTGAAATTCCACTTGCCCATTGTGCATGGATTCAACACCGAGCTGAGCAGTCTGGGCAGTGTTCAGTGCAGAAGGAATGGGATAGGGTACAGCTTTGAACACGCACCTCTTATGCTTTTCAAAAAGCACAGCATATGGATTTTTTTAAAATCAAGTGATCCGGGATGGTGCAGTTCTGCAGATGTCCAGAAGGGGGACCCGAAAGCGACAACACACAGGAGGGGTTTCTTGCCTCTGCACTTAACATGCGTCTTTAAAGGACTGTTCCGATGCTGAGGTTACCTTTTTGCAAAATTCAACACTCTCTCTCCTTGCCCCAAATTCTGAAGTACACTGTGGCTTCCAAGCAACATGAGGGGAAGAGCTCCCACGTACAAGGAGAGGGATCTGTTTTTCTCTTAATTATGAGTTAAGTCCCAATGGATTGGAGCCATGTTGGGTGAAAAGACTTGCTGGCAGAGGAGACAGCTTGGCCCTCTGACCAGTATTTATGAACACTCAGAGCTGCCCAGGGAGGTCAGACAGGGAAGGGAAAGGGGAGCATATGACAGGTGGCAGAGCCTAGTCTGACCTCCCTAAAAAGAACTGCTTTCAACTCATTAAGGAAAATGGAAGCATCTCTCACTTTCCCCCTTCCAGCTTTGCATTTTGAAAGATTTCAAACCGAAAGAAAGAGTTGCATGAACAGTTCACCTAGATCATCACCTGCATTTCACACTCTCTTTTCTCTCCTCCCTCTCCCTCCTGTATATTCATCAGTTCTACCAGCTTTTCGTTTCTTTTCTTTTTGTGGTGGTACTGGGGATTGAACCCAGGGGCGTTCTACTTCTGCGCTATACTCCCAGCCCTTTTTTATTTTTATTCTTTTTGTTTTGTTTTGAAACAGGGTCTTGCTAGGTTGCTGAGAGTCTCACTTCATTGCTGAGGCTGTCCTTGAATCTGTGATCCTCTTGTCTCAGCCTCCGAAGTACTGGGATTACAGGTGTGCACCACTACACCTGGTTATACCAACATTTCTATTTTTTTCTGCAATATTAAGAGATTGAACCCAGGGACTCGTATATGCTAGGGTATATGCTCTACCACTGAGCTACACCTCTAGCCCTTTTGTTATTTTGTATTTTGATACAGGGCTTCACTAAGTTTTGCCCAGGCTGACCTTAAACTTGCAATCCTGTCTCAGCCTCCTGAGTAGCTGGGATTATAGGCATGTGTCACCATACCTAGCTTTCTATAAACATTTCTTAAGCCCCTAAGCTCAGTGGCCTGTGCTCCAGGGGCTCACTGTTTATCAGGAAGGTCAACTGTCTGAACCATCTAATAGGAACGAGAGGGACCATAGGGACTAGGAACAGAGAAAAAAAAGGTAATCAGGGACGCTTCACTGACAGGTGAACTGTGTGGAGGATAAAGGAAGGAAAGGGTTTCCAGGCAGAGCGAGCAGCCTGCATGAAGGCAGGGAGGAATCAAACAGTAATGTGCTCACACAGTGTCTGTCCTGTTGTTAATCTTCTGCTTTCATCTCGTCCGTCCGTCCGTCCATCCATCCATCCATCCATCCATCCATCCATCCATCCGTACTGGGGATAGGACCCAGCGGTGCTTTACCATGAGCTACATCCTCAGCCCTTTTTAAAATTTTGAGACAGGTTCTCCCTAAGGTTGGTCAGGCTGGCCTCGAACTTAAAATCCTTCTGTCTTAGCCTCCCGAGTAGCTGGGAATACAGCCGTGCACCTCCGCCCCGGGCTGATCTCCTCCTTTTAGATAGCGACAAGGGTTAACTGTGAGTGATCACGAAGCTGCAGTTGGCATCATGCTAAGGACCCTACATGAATTAAGCCTCGTTTAAGCCTCACAACCTCGTGGGGTCAGTACTGTTATCACCCCACTTTACAGAAGTGGAAAAGGAGGTTCAGAGAAGTTAAGAAACTTAATAAAGGAGATCCATCTTGTGAGTGGCAGAGTGATCCCCACTGAATGTCACTCTGTCTTCTTAAAGCTCTAAGGGTGACACACTCCCCAGGGACACCTGAGGCTCCTCCACTCCTCTCTCCTGTGCCTGTAACCTGAGTTGGCGGGATAGTTGCCTTTCCTGCTCAGAGCCACTTTAGGCCTGAGCTTTCTCCCTTCATCTGAGCCTCCTGCAACCTGCTATCCACACTTTCTGTTCAGACCATGACATGGCTCCTGTCATGCATAACATGCTCATCCATCCAAGGATCCAGTCACAATATCCGGGACAATTTCTGTACCTGGTCACTGTCTTTGCTATGCTAGATACCAAGGCCCACGTAAATGAGCCTGGACACACGGCCACACCACCATGATCACAGCAGCCACTGGCACAGCCACTTATTCACAGTGAACACCACGCTCAGCCCAGATCTTTGCACATGAAACAGTATCTCATTTAACCCTCTCAGAATTTTATGCAGTATTCTCAGCATCTCTAATTTACAGATTGAGACTCAAAATTATGACCTGCTCAAGGTATTTTGGTTAGTGAATTTACACTCATACCTGGTTTGGGAAGATCCAAAGGAGGGTCATTAAAAAAACTAATTTGGAACCAAGTCCGGAGAGCAGTTTATTTTGTGCCCATACACAACTGCACCCAGTTGTTATTTACAGTTCAACACACTGTCAACAAGGAGAAATATTCCTTCTAGTTCAAGCTTGCTCTGGTTCTTGCCCCCATCACTCCACCTCCATTGATTTAATTTTGGCCAAGTTAGGCTATCTCCAGCCCCAAATTAAACAGTAATGATGCTAATTTCCTTCATGAGCTTTTAGGAAAGACATGTAATTTCAGTAATGAACACTAGATGTCACTACCAACCAGCTTTATAAAACCTTCCTTACCCATCCCTCATAAGGTATCCAGAAAAAAGTCATTGCTAAGAAGTATCAAGTCTCATGTTGACTTGACATTGTACAACACAGCAATAAGACACAGGCTTCCATTACAAAATACTGGATGATCCCTAGCCTCACTCCAGGGGTGAGTGAGAAATAGCTGCAAGAGCACATTATAGACTGTTGAAACACCAGACATTGTACTGGATTCATACCATGTATTTTAAACCTTATATTGTATGCGTGAAGTATGGCTTCTAGAAACTGATCAGAAGCCTAAAGGAGAACAAGATTCTTCACCCATGAAAAGCTTACCACAGCTTCACAAGAGAGAGAACTCTAAATTCAGGTCTGTCAAGAACAGTTTTGAGGAAACTTTAGTATCTGGAAACCAAATGTTTAAAATCCATGACATCTTCAGGGAGGGAGGGCAAATCATCATCATCATCATCATCACCATCATCACCATCATCATCATCACCATCATCATCATCATCATCATCA
>PVJS01032607.1:0-22662 GCA_004027185.1 Glis glis | reverse complement strand
CAAAAAAAAAAAAAAAAAAAAAAAAAAAAAAAAAAAAGCTGGTGCGGCATTTCTGCATGGCTGTGGTGGGAGCTTTAGCATCCTCTAATTCGCCATATTGTCTGATCTGGAAGTCTCTGCCTTGTCAATTTTCTGTTTTTCTTTTCCCCTCACTTTTGTTTAAATTTATTTTTATAGTATTGGAGATTAAACACAGGCGCATTCTACCTTTGAGTTTCACTCCTGCCCAGCCCTATTTTATTTTTTATTTTGAAACAGGCTAAGTTGCTGATGTTCTCACTAAGTTGCTGAGGCTGGCCTCAAACCTGTGAACCTCCTGTCTCAGCCTCCCAAGTACTGGGATGACAGGTATGGGCCACTGCGCCCAGCTTCCTTCGCTTATTTTAAAAAATAAACTCTTTATTTTGGAACAAACTTAGATTTACAGAAATGTTGCAAAGACAGTGGGGAGAGTTCCTGTTTACCCTTCACGGGGTCTCCCTGATGTTAACCTCTTGCACAACCCAGGGGACATTTGTCAAGACTAAGAAATGAACAAGGTCCTTGTTATATTATTATATAATATATTATTATATAAAATTATTATATAAACCACAGACTTCATTCAGATTTCACCAGTTTTTTTTTTTTAATGTTCCCAGATCCAAGCTAGGCTACCCCATTACATTTCCTCTAGCTACATGATTTATTTGCTAGGATTGAATGGGAACAGACAATGCTGGCAAGAATTGGCTGGAACTGGTCAGAATTTTCTAGCACAGTTGGATATTTGCTCCAGTCCTCTTGACCTCCTTTCCTTTCCACTCTCCGATCTCTTTCAAGTCTTGTCTATTCCATCGCCCAAACACACCTTGAACTGGTTCCTTCCTTCCTCCCCTTCCATGTTCTTCCTGTCCCTGTCATCTTTCTGTAAGAAATAAAGATTATCTTTTCTATCGAAGTAGTAAAATTACATAGATGTGTACTATTTTACATCTTTAACTATAGCTTAGGCCTTCATTTTGCAGCTGTAGCCCGGGTATCTATTCTGTAGCTTGTGTACATTTGTCTGTGTGCTCCACTTGCAGACTCTTCCTGAATGTCAGCCATCTTAGCTCATAGGACCTCTGGTTGACCAGAAGCTTCCAGAGCCTTAGACTTTGTTTCAAAACTCCCACCTGGCCTAGCCGTAAGCCAATCAATTCAGAGTTGTACGTTAAACTTTATTTCTTTGTCAAAACTTTATTTCAGAATTTCTCTCTGTCTTAGAGAACAGTCAATCGCGCAGAGTTGTGAACCCAAGCCCTCACCAATCAGGGCGAGGGGCAGGATTGGGTCAGGGATAAAACCCTGCTCGGTGTGCTTGCTGACCAGACTTTCTGTTGGTCGCACACCCTTCGGAAGAAGTAAATTGCTTTGCCTAGTTACCTAGTTACTTTCGATTTCATGAGCTTTTATTTGCAACTTCCCTAGAATCCGTTTCTAACATCTCCAAATGACCATCTCCACCACCTCTTAGCTATTCTTCCTTAGCTGTTCTTAGGTGTCTGTCTCACCTTCTAGAGTCTTCCTCTTGGGAACAGCCTGATCTCATCTCACGGGAACCCTCCAGGTGTCCCGCAGCCTTCTGTTTAAACACACTCCCCGCCCCCATCCCTTGTCTCTTCCTACTCTGTGCTCTGGATTTGCTCAAACTCCTGCCCATCATCAGCTTTCCCTGGGAGCTGGCTGGCAATGCAGGCTCTCAGCCTCTCCCCAGGCCACGGATGCAGAAGCTGTACTTTAACAAGATCCCCCAAGTAATGGCGTGGTGGCGCATGCCTATAATCCCAGTACTTGGGAGGCTGAGACAGGAGGATCGTAGGTTCAAGGACAGCCTCAGCAACTTAGTGAGACCCTTGGCAACTTAGACCCTGCTTCAAAATAAAAAAATAGAAAACAGGGTTGGTGCCGGGTGTGGTGGCGCACGCTTGTAATCCCAGTACTTTGGGAGGCAGAGACCGGAGGATCTGGGTTCGCGGCCAGCCCCAGCGTGCGTACATGCGCGCTCTCTCACTCTCCTCTCTCTCTTCTCTCTCTCTCTCTCTCTCTCTCTCTCTCTCTCTCTCTCTCTCCCTAGTGAGGCCCTCTGCAACTTCGTGAGACCCGGTTTCAAAATAAAGCATAAAAAAAAAATAGGGCCGGGGGTGTAGCACGGAGGTAGAACACCCCTGAGTTCAATCCCCGGTACCGCAAAAAAAAAGAAAACAGGGTTGGTGGGTATAGCTCAGAGGTAGAATGTCCCTAGGTTCAATCCTCAGTACCAAAAAAATAGAAATCCCCCAGGTGACCGGAGTGCATGTAGAAATCTGGTCTGTGCTGGTCTGGAGTGTGCTAGATGGAAAGACAGAGTCTGTACAATTACTTACCCACTCATTCCTTCCTTCCTTCACTCGCTTGCTCACTATAGAGGGTTTGGCAAAGAGAAACTAATAATTAATTAAATGCAGGGGGCTGGTTGGGAGGAGGAGGAGGGAAGGATCCTTTGTCCTAAAGCCCGATGGATACTTCAAAAGGAACTGCCCCCCCCCCCGTGTGGAAAACAAGCTCTGGAACTATTCACCCTTCCTCCCGACACCGGTCCCTTTACCATCTTCTCCACTGATCAAATGATGGTTCTGGATGCCTGCGGTGAAACCTACCAGAAAATGGGGCAGTGACGGGTCACTGCTCAGTGACTCCCTTTGCCCCTGGGCAGGCAAAGACTTTTAATTGGGAGGACCCAGGAGGCAAAGGAGCGCTGGCTGGCGCTGGGATGCAAGCCCCCACCTGCCGGCGCGCTCCCTCCCCTGTACCTCTGGCATTTCAGAAACTGGGGATACAAGGCTTTTCATCAACCTGGTCCCCAGCCAGCCTTTGCCAGCCTGTCTCTCGTGCAGGGATGCCCATCGCTTCCTAGCTCGACCTTCAGAAAAGGATGCAAACGCAATGACCAGCGCCTGCCCTTGCTGAGCATTTGAAATGCGCCAGCTGTTGTGTTAAGTGCTTTTCACATATCCATCGACTCTTACACATCCTACCCTATAGGGGCCACTTTACAGAGAAATCAAAGCACAGAGAGGTTGACTTACTTGCCCAAGGTCACATAGCTCCTAACTGGCAGAACTAGGATTTCGAAGCCAGGCCATCTGCAGCATTTCAATCCATTTCCTTGGTATCTGATCCTTCATTCACTCTTTATTTATTCTTCAAGTACTATTTGAGCACCTGTTTGGTCTTGGCGGCTCGCTACATGCTGGAGACGCTGTGGCCAGCTACACAGATGTGGCTTCTGGCCCCACACGTCCTACAGTCTATGGAGACCGAGGACAAGAAAAATGAATGTAGCGATAAGGACGTTGTTAGTATGTGATCTGTGGATGCGTGTCATGCAGGCATGATCTGTGGATGCGTGTCAAGCATCTCCTATTGGAAATTGGTTATGTGTTCACCCCTTTCCTGGATAGGACTGGTCCCTGTTGTCAAGGAGCCCACAGAGATGATTAGGACAGAGTGCTACAAGTGCCCTTCCCAGCTGGGGAAAGTACAAGGTGCTGCCACAGGAGCGCCTGAAAGTGGCACATAAGCCAGACTTGGAGATTTGAGAGGCTTCCTGGAGGAGGTGGTGTCTCAACCAAGACCTGAAGGATGGTAAGAGTCACAGCAAGAGTGTTCCAGGTGGACACCAGGCATGGTGGCACATGTCTGTAATCCCAGTACTTGGGAGACTGAGACAGGGGGATCACAGATTTGAAGGCAGCCTAGGCAACTTAGTGAGACCCTCAGCAACTTAGCAAGACCCTGTTTCAAAATAAAAAATAAAAAGGGCTGGGGAAGGGGTAGCTCGGAAGTGGGATGCCCTGGGGTTCAATCTCCAGTACCAAAAAAAGCCGGGCGTGGTGACGCACACTTGTAATCCCAGTACTTGGGAGGCTGAGACAGGAGGATCTCAGGTTCACGGCCAGCCTCAGCTACGTAGTGGGGCCCTCTGCAACTTAGTGAGACCCTGTTTCAAAAATAAAAGAATAAAAAATAGGGCTGGGGGTGTAGCTCAGAGGTAGAATATCCCTGGGTTCAATCCCCAGTACCACACACACACAAAAAAGCAGTGTTCCAGGTGGAGGGCACGGCGTGTGCAGAGGTCTGGCGGTGTGAGAGGATGGAGCATTTGGAGGACTGGAAATGGTTTAGCAAGGCTGGGAATTTGAGGAGAGATCAGAGGAGGAGGGCGAGGGGGAGTTGAGGGAGAGAGGCAGGGGGTAGGGAGAGAGGAGGTGGTGGGGTTGCCCAAAGAGGCTTGTTGCTTTGGAAACCGAGGCCCAACTACATGGTCTTTTACTTCAGTGAGGGCACCAGAGGCCCCCAAGACTCCAGCTGGGGTGAAAGTCAAAGCCTTTGGGAGCTCTGAGCTTGTTAGGGAAAGAAAACACACCAGTGGAATTCAGGGCTCTTTCCCCCAAACTCCCTCTCTCTTTTTAAAAGAATAAATCGTCACCTTCCTACTCAATTTGGCTGCTGGCTCCCCGGGCCCCTGTCCAGCCGCCCACAGATGCACCGCTCCACTGCTCCTGCCCAGAGCAGCCTTGGGACCCAGCCAGGGAAGGAGGTGGGGACGCTCGGGGGCCACATTGGCCTGCGGATCCCCAACGAGGTCCCTGACTCTCCCAGGGGGCCGGAAATGTGTCTGATTCCAGGAAGGAGGCTGCTGGGAGGGCTCAGCCACCTGTGTTGCCTTCTTGCTGCCTGGCTGGTCCCACTGCCAGACAGTCCTTTGCAGGAGCCCGTGGGCACTTGCTGACATTGCTCCCAACAGCGACCATTAGCTGGGTGCTTACTCCTTGAAACCAGCCTAGTAGGAGGGTTAGTGCCATCCCCACTTGACAGTCGAGGAAACTGAGGCTCAGAGAGGTTGAATCGTTGCTCCCCGGGCTAGGTGCCAGGACTCAGATTCTGTTCAACAGATGGAGAAACTCCTAAATGGTATAAAACCTCTAGAGGATAATTTTTCTGGCTTCGTTTTTCTCATCTGTGAAATACATTTGGCCCTCCATATCTGTGGATTCTGCATCCATGGATTTAACTAGTCATGATAGAAAATATTTTAGGAATCTGGGCCTGGTGGTGCATGCCTATAATCCCAGTACTTGGGAGGCTGAGACAGGAGGATTACAGGTTCGAGGCCAGTCTCAGCAACATAGCGAGACTCTTAGCAACCTAGTAACACCCTGTTTCAAAACAAAAACAAAAACAAAAAAAATAAAAAGGGCTGGAGGTGTAGCTCAGAGGTAGAATGTACCTGGGTTCAATCCCCAGTACTACGCACACACACACACACACACACACACACACACACACACACACACAAATAAACAAATAAACAAATAAATAAATAAATAAATAAATAAATAATTTGGGGGAAAATCATGTCTGTACTGAATATGTACAGACTGTTTTCTTGTCATTATTCCCTAAATAACATAGTATAACAGCTGTTGTATGGTCACTATTTACATTGTATTGAATATTATAAACAATGTAGGAGTAGGTCTGTAATAGGAGGAGGTCTGTAGGTTATATGCAAAGTACTCTGTCATTTTACACAAGGGGCCAGAGCTTGCAAAGATTTTGGTACCCACTGGGGTCCTGAAACCAGTCTCTGTGGATGTCGAGAGATGATCATATATTAGACACCAAATTTAACGATTATTTAATTAAGCAGATAAATCCACCTTTCCTGGGTGCTTATGTGGCTTGAAATGTGTGCCCTCAAGTTGCACACAGGGCAGAACACAATGGCAATGTCGTCCTATACTAAAAAGTATTCTATAAATAAGCGTAGCGTGCCCTGTGACCATAGAGGAGGAGTGGAATGGGCCAGAGTGTCCAAGGCAAGCTCCAGGATTGGGTCTACTCTAGGAGGGACCTCCGGTTGCCTGAGCCTCTGTGCTCCCGCTTATGGGCCAGGACTCTGGAGTTAGATGGCCCTCATTGGAAACTTGGCTGTTTGTGCCTCAATTTCTTCAGCTGTAAAATAGGCATGGTGATAGTGCCTCCTTTCCAGGCAAGAGAGTAGCCAGGTCATAGTAGGTATTCTAGTAAATGCCAGACATTATTACAGCAGAAACAGCCTGGGTTCTAGAAAGTTCCCAGAGCCAAGAAGGCAATGCCAGATTTCTGGAGGGAAGAGGAAGAGGCTACAGAACTAATTCCCCATCCGAGCCCCTGCAGCCCTGCAAAAGCAGGTCCTGAGTTTCAACATGTTTCGCTGCAATGTCCTTTGCCATGGAGAGTCCTTGGGCTCAGGGGTCAAGGGAAGGAACCTTTCGGCTGGTAGAAGAATCATCATATTTATGAGGCTCTTCCTAGGTGTCAGGCACTGTTCTAAGCACCTGGCACTCATTAACCCACTTAGACGGTGTGACCAAAGGCAAGTCCAGAGGCAAGGTTTGGGGAAGAAGTTCTGGCTACATCCTCCCAACTCTCTCAGAAGCAGCTGTGGGTTTTTTTCCCAAAGGAAACCCAGGAGTGTGTCTGAGATGCACTGACTGGTGCAGTGAATGGCTGGCGACATCCAGAAGAGGAAGAAAAACCAGGCCCGCCCTCAATAAGGAGGGCTTCGGGGTGTGCACCCACCTTTGAGGTCTGCAGGGGGCCATGGAGACCCCTGACAAGCCCTCCCTAGTCACCTGTCCACATGCACACTCCGGCTCTCACACATGCGTAGTTACACGTGCACCTTCTCTCTGGGATGAAAACACGTTGCTCTAGAGGGTCTATCTGTCTGCCCCGCTGGACCTGGGCTGCTTGCTGGGCTGCGAGTCTGCGGAGCGGAAGTGCCACTAGCACCAGTGATGACCTTGGTCAGGTCAAGCAGCCTCTGCAGCCTGTTTCCCCAGCTGTACTATGGAAGGGTTGGGCTCAGTGGATATCCAGGACCCTTCCTCCAACTCCTAACTCTGAGACTCTCCAAGGTTGCTGGTTCAATCCATCCCAGCCCCTTCTCAATGGAGGAGGGGTGAGGCTTGGGGACAGATGTCTGGAAGTTCCTTTCTACCGTGGAGCCTTTTCGTCATCACAGCAGAAAACTGTGTCCTGCCCAATTCCATCATGGCCTCAGTAACCACAGAGGTAGAAGTGGTAATAGGAATAACTCTGATTTCTCAAAGGCTTACCATGGGCTTAGTGTGTAACCTGGCTGGTCTCATTCTTGGTAGGCACCACGATTACCCCCACTTTCTTGGCGAAGAAACTGAGGCTCAAAGAGGCCCCAGGAGCACAAGCCAGTGAAGGAAGAAAACTCCCCTTGTTGCTCCCAGTTCCTCCCTGCCTTCCATGGGCAGAAAGGCACGAGCTTGGGACATACAAGACAGCCTTCCAGGGTGTGTGTGTGTGTGTGTGTGTGTGTGTGTGTGTGTAGTTGGGGATCAAACCAGGGTCAGTCTACCTCTGAGCTACACGCCCAGCCCTATTTTATTTATTTATTTATTTGGTATTGGGGATTGAACTCAGAGGCATTCTGCCTCCAAGCTACACCCCCGGCCCGATTTTATTTCTTATTCAGAAAAGGTCTCGCACGGTTGCTGAGGGCCTCACTAAGTTGCCAAGTGTGACTTTGAACCTGCGATCCTCCTGTCTCAGCCTCCCAAGTACTGGGGTTACAAGTGTGCGCCACCATGGCAGCACACATACTAAAACTGGAACGATATATTTTATTTTTTAAATTTGAAAACAGCATCTCGCTAAGTTGCTGAGAGCCTCACTAAGTTACTGAGGCTGGCTTCAAACCTGCGATCCTCCTGTCTCAGCCTCCCAAGTACTAGGATTACAGGTGTGCACCACCACGCCCGGCTTTCCAGGATATTTTGGCCAGCTTCTATCCTGCTTGCCCATTGCATGGGAGAGGAAACCAAGACTCAAGAGAAGGGGGTTAAAAACACTGCGATGGACTGGATGATCGTGTTCCATTCCAAGTTCAAATGTTGAAGACCCAACCTCCAAAGCCATGGATCAGGAGGTGGGGTCCTTGGGAGGCAATTAGGGTTGCTGAGGTCCCAAGAGTGGAGCCCACATGATGGGATTCTAAGGAGAGGAAGAGAGACCAGCGCTGTGAGAAGGCGGCCATCTGCAAAGCAGGAAGAGAGCCCTTATGGCGCCGGCTCTGCCTGCACGCTGACCTTGGACCTTCCTGCCCCCAGCCATGAGAAGTCAGTGTCTGCGGTATTTACTGTGGTGACCTGAGCTGACAAATACACCCAGAGAGGCCAGGCAGAACCAGAGCCCCTGCCACTCGTCTGCATGAACCAGGGCGTTCCCTCATCCATCCCAGGAGGGGGGCCAGACTTGAAACAAAAACAGAACAAAAGGATGCTCAGTGAAATTTGAATTTCAGATCAACAACAAATAGTATTTAGTATAAGTAGGTCCCATGCAATATTTGGGATATACTTACACTAGAAAGGGACCTACTGGTATCTGTTTACTGGTATTTTAGCTAGCCATCCTAGCACCCAGTCTAACAGCCCAATAACTGGCCTTGTGAGAATCTCCACCCAGGGATTTCATTATTAGTTTCACTGTAAAGAGGGCAAAAAGGAGTGTCTTTGCTATAGGGTTATTGTGAGGATTAAATAAATCCATATGTGGCCGGGCGTGGTGGCGCACGCTTGTAATCCCAGTACTTTGGGAGGCGGAGACCAGAGGATCCGGGTTCGCGGCCAGCCTCAGCTCTCTCTCTCTCTCTCTCTCTCTCTCTCTCTCTCCCCCTCTCTGCCTAGTGAGGCCCTCCGCAACTTCGTGAGACCCGGTTTCAAAATAAAGTATAAAAAATAGGGCCGGGGGTGTAGCGTGGAGGTAGAACGCCCCTGGGTTCAATCCCTGGTACCACAAAATAAATAAATAAATAAATAAATAAATACATCCATATGTGAAAAGCGCTGATCGCCGTGCCTGGCACATCAAAAGGGCAGTGTCTGTCTTAATTGGTATTGATATTATTGTAGATTTTCCACAGTGTTTGGAAAGAACCTGGGAGAGGTTTCAAGCAAGAGCCTCAGCCACGAGAGACTGTGGGATTCAGGACCCTACCCATCCAGGCTGGGGTCCCCCAGAGCCAGAGCCCTGGACTCCCCTTTGCGAAGTGGAATAAATTGAGCTCATCCTAATCCCTCAGTCTCTACATGGGACACTGGGGGCCACCTACCTGAGGCTGATGGGTCCCAATACTTGGGGACATCCTGCAAAACCCAAGTGCTAGGTGTCAATGGGCCAGGCTGCCAGGGATGACACGGGAAGGACAGCTATGTCCTCTCTGTATGTCCAGCCTTGGGTGGCCAACAGTGGGTCTGAAAGCTCCCTGGGCCCAGCCAAGGTGGGGGCCCAAGGTCAATCCCTAACAAACACACCACTTTCAGAGCTTCCCCTGGTGCCAGGCACTGTGCTAAGCACCTTCTCCATGTTACCTCACCTCCCTTGCACAGTAGCCCCGAGGGGGTCCCCTTTGCCACTGCAACTTTCTAGAAGAAACCGAGGCTCAGGGAGATTAAGAAACTTGCCCAGGTCACATAGTTCATAAACTATAAAACTTTGATTTAACCCCAGGACTTTTAGGGTCTGGGTCTAGGAGAGTGACCCTGATGGGGGTGGGGAGGAAGCTATGCAGAGACTCAGCTCAGCTCCCCGACACTTCTCCTGCCAGCCAGGCCTTACTGGTAGACCCTCAAATCCCTGGGGGTGTCCTCCTCCCCTCCCATCCCCGGGCTTGGCCCCCATGCTCACCTGGGCTGACACTGATGTCCGTTTGGGGAAAGGCCTGAGCGGAGAGGAGGCTGCGGCCCACAGCGCCCACCTCTGCATGCTGAGCCCCGAGCGAGCGGCCTCCCGGCTGGCATGGGACAGCAAGGCTCTTTAGCAGGATCGCAGGTACAAGATGGCGGTCCTAGAGCCAGGCGGGCCTGCCGGGAGCCGAGACAGACCGGCGAACCCCAGACCCCTCCTCCTCCCTCCTCTCTGCACCACTGGAGACAGCTCAGAGTGACAGCTGAGAGCCAGCAGCCCCGGGCCAGCCTCCCTCCAGAACCTTCTGTAGCCACCATGTGCCCTTTGGCGTGCATCTCTTCTCTGTGACTCAGTTTCCTCCTCTGTAAGGTGGGATAATAAGGAAGCTCATATTCCAACCTGTCCCAGGACAGAAAGTATTTCGGTCCCTTCAGAGTAAATATGTATCAGAAGGTGAAAATACAAGTCCGGCTCAGGCACAGAAGTCTCCTGAGCCACGGGTGTGCTTTGTTTGGTTCATGCAGTGTTTTTTTTTTAAATTTCTTTTTCTTTTTTTTTTTTGTGTGTGGTATTCAGGATTGAACCCAAGGACAGTCTACCCCCGAGCCACAGTACCCCAACCCGATTTTTATTTTTATTTTGAAACAGGGTCTCATCTTGCTAAATTGTGGAGGCTGGCCTCGAACCTGTGATTTTCCTGTCTCAGCCTCCCAAGTACTGGGATTAAAGGCATGTACCACTACACCTGGCTCATGCAGTGTTTAAAAATTCTTTAAAAAATGATCTGGGCTTATACTTAAGATTTTAAGTATAAGTCGAGTTTTCTGCCTTCTGTTGAAAATTTAAAGATCAAACTAGTCTTAGCCCTCATTTCCACCTGAGAACAACTGCACAGAGCAGGAAAGACACCTCCATCAGGCAGAGCCCACGGGCCTGGGTTCGGCAACCCCATGCACAAGTCTGACTCTGAGGGCATCAGCATCTGCCACAGCCCCTCCAGCGTTCCAGGAGGCCTCCGCGGAAGGTTGTTGGGGTCCTCCACTGAGCAGGACCCCAATAACGCGCCATGTTATCATCTGTACCAGCTCTGTCGGGTGGTTTGCTCGCACTTAAATGTTTTCAAATCCCACAGGTATCTCTGCTGGGATCTCATTCCATTCATGGAAAATTCATAGATCAAAGCTAGAATCTCTCTTCCATGTGGTGTGTTCCCAGGCACGTCGCTTTGCCTCTTGGAGCCTCAGTTTCTTGCTCTATCAATGGGGGATAAGAAGAATACAGACCTCACAAAGATTAAATGCAACAATTTATTTAGACTGTTTAGCATAGAGGCTGGCCAGTGGCAGGTGCTCACTGAATGACAGCACATTTTGCTATTATTGTCATTGACCTGGGGCAAGCATGCCTCTGGCGTCGCCCACATCCTTCCCACTCCGTGTTCCCCTTCTCTTCTCCAAAAAGACTCAGCCAGGTGCCCCGACACCCCATGCTGCTGGCATTCACAGGGAGGACCGGAATGTGTCAATGTGGTTTCCAAGTCTCTCATTTCTCTCCCTGGAACACCCACCGCTGTGCTTGTGAGGAATAACTTAACTTGTGCCCACACAGCATGCTCTGCCCTGCTGGCACTGGAGCTGCCAGCGCACCAAGGTCTGACTCAGGATACGGGCCCAGCTCAGGCCCAGCTCCAGCCCGGCCCACAGTGTGCCTTGGGTATACCAGTTGCCTTAAAACCCTTGCACTGGTGTGCAACCCCAAGCATGTACATTTATTTATTCCCAAGCAGCGTGCAGTTATTATATATTTATAAGAGGTATTTCTGGTTGTACTAATATATTATGTCTGCTATGAACACAAACCCCCAAATTGACATGGTTAAAGTTTGATGTAAAATATAAAAACTGCGTAGAAGGAAGTTTGGCTATTTTCTCTTCACTGCCTATCATCCTGGGAGCTGTGCTTCAGGGGCCTCTGCTGTCAGGTTCGGGGTTGCCTGGAGACCAAACACATCCGGCTTAGTCCATGTTGTGCTGCTATAACAGGATGCTTGAGACTGGCTAGTTAATAATGAGCAGAGTTTATTGGTTCTAGAGACTGGAAAGTTTAATACCAAGGTGCCTACATCTTCTGGCTAAATACTGTTTTTTTTTTTTTTTGAGGAACTGGGGATAGAACCCAGGGGCATTCTACCTCCGAGCTACATCCCCAGGCCTATTTTTTATTCTTTATTTTGAAACAGGGTCTTACTAAGTTGCGGAAGCCTCACTAAGTAGCTGAGGCTGGCGGCGAACCTGGATCCTCCTGTCTCAGCCTCCCAAGTACTGGGATTATAAGCATGCACCACCACGCCTGGCTTAAATAATGTTTTTTAAAAGCTAAGAATCCAGCCAGGCGTGGTGGCACACGTTTGTAATCCCAGTAGTTGGGAGGCTGAGACAGGAGGATCGCAGGTTTGTGGCTAGCCTCAGCTACTTAGTGAGACCCTCCGCAACTTAGTGAGACCCTGTTTCAAAATAAAGAATAAAAAAATTGGGCTGGGGGTGTAGCTCGGAGGTAGAATGCCCCTAGGTTCAATCCCCAGTACCTCAAAATAAATAAATAAATAAATAAATAAATAAATAAATAAATAAATAAATGCTAAGAATCCTGGTGTGGTGGTGCATGCCTATAATCTCAGTACTTGGGAGGCTGAGACAGGAGGATTGCAAGTTCATGGCCAGTCTCAGAAACTTAGCGAGGCCCTCCGCAATATAGTGAGACTCTGTTTCAAAATAAAAAATAAAATTGGGCTGGGTGTGTAGCTCAGAGGTAGAATGCCTCTGGGTTCAATCCCCAGTACCACAAAAAATAAAATAAAATAAAATCTAAGAAATTGAGGGAGAGATAGTTAGATATATAGACAGAGAAATAGATAAATGGATGGATGGATGGATAGATAGATGATAGACAGATGGATAGAAAATGGATGGATAGAAGATAGAAGATAGATGATAGATGGATAGATGATAGATAGATAGATAGATAGATAGATAGATAGATAGATGGATGATAGATAGATAGATAGATAGATAGATCTGACTTCCACAGGGTGGAAGGTGAGAGGTGACAGAGATCCAAGAGGGGGCGAACCCACTCCCCAGGTAACAGCGTTAATCCATTCTCTATGAGGGATTGAGCACCTCTTAAAGGCCCCAACTCCCAATACCAGCACAAGGACAATTAAACTTCAACATGAATTTTGGAAGGGACAAACATTCAAGCCATAGCAACGTCCTCTGTGTGTGAGCGTGCTAGGTGGGGTGGAGGGTACCCAGAGGAAGCCACTGGAAATCCTTTTGAAAAGAGGAGAATCCTTGGATTTGGCAGATAAACCTGTTCCCTGTGCTTACTGTGATGGTGAAGGTTTGGGAGGCCAGTGCGTGTCCCCCTCTGAGTGGAAACACACAAGATATTTATTTCTTGCTTGAACCCAGGTGTGGTCTGTGAACCAAAAGCATCAGCATTTCCCGGGAGTTCATTAGAAATGCAGGTTCTCAGGCCCCAGCCGGGACCTGCTGAGTTGGAATGACATTTTGATTTACTCCTGGTGGGTGGTGAGTGCATTACAGTTTATGAACCATTGCTCTGGACAGGGACAGGGAACCTTTTTCTGTAAACAGAGCAGACAGTAAATATTTTAGGTTTTGCGGGTCATGAGGTCTCTATCACAACTACTTACCTCTGCCAGAAACGCAGCAATGGGCCTGGTGGTGTTCCAATAAAACTTTATTTACAAAAACAGGCAGTGGGCCAGATTTAGCCCATGGGAGGTGTTTTACTAACTCCGGCTCTAGACCTCAAGCTTACTGGCTGGAAAATAGATAATTTCTTCACTTACTAAGTACAATCTTGGGTGTTATCTAGGTCGTAAGGGTCTCTTTGTAAGATAATATATATTTTCTGGCTTCTTAAAATTGTATTTATTGAGTGATACTGTACACACCCCTACACACAACACACACACACACACACACACACACACACACACACACACGGCAGCCTGGAGATTGAGGAAAGATCTGTCTATACCATCTATCTATCTCTATGTCTGTATATCTATCTCTCCCTCCATTAATTTCTTAGCTTTTAAAAAACATTATTTATCCAAGCATGATGGTGCACACCTGTAATCCCAGTACTTGGGAGGCTGAGACGGGAGGATCGCAGGTTCGTGGCCAGCCTCAGCAACTTAGCAAGGCCCTCGGCAACTTAGTGAGACTCTGTTTCAAATAAAAAATAAAATAGGGCTGGGGGTGTAGCTCGGAGGTAGAGCGCCCCTGGGTTCAATCCTGAGCACCAACACCAAAACAACATTATTTATTTACCAGTTAAACCGAACCTTCACCGTCATCATAAAAGAGTTGGTGAAAGTCAACTCATCTCACGACTTTCAATTCAGTTGCCCCCATACTCCTATTCCAGACTTGCTACTGTGTTTACACACTATTTAATCCCTTGAAACCTCAGTTTTCTCATCCACAGAATGGGAACAAATCAATACTTCTGTAGTACAAAGGCTTAGGAAAACGCCTGACACACGCTATTCCCCCAATATGCTAGTGATCATTAGCTCACACAGGAACCTGGATGGAAGGTATAGAGTTGAGTTGTGAAATGACCTGCTGTGGGTTGGATGTGGTTTGAATGTCCCCCAAGGGTCCCTATGTTGGATGTTTGGACCTCAAGGTGTCAGTATTGAGAGGTGGTGGGGCCTTTAATAGGGAAGGCCTAGCGGGAAGTCCTTGGTCATTGAAATGACTGCCCTTGAAACGGATCACAAGGGAGTTGTTAGAAAGAAGCAGGCCTTCTCTCTCCTCTCTCTCTCTCTCTCTCTGCTTCCTGGTTTGAGATGTGACCTCTTGCATCGACACACACTCCTGCCATGATCTGCTGCCCTCAACAGAGTCCAAGCCAATAGGGCCACCTGGCCTTGAATGTGGATCCTCTAAAACTGTGAGCTGAACTCACGTCTTTTCTTCATCAGTATCTTGCCTCAGGTCTTTCATCATAATGACGGAGAGCTGATTAATGCAGGACCCCAAGTTACCTGCTGCTGGCCTGTAGGACCTTGCCTTCCAGTTTTCCTTCTAGGCACTAGTTTTTACCTGCTAATCATTCCAGAGTTATTCCCAAATTCGTGTGTGTGTGTGTGTGTGTGTGTGTGTGTGTGTGTGTGTGTATTGTACTGGGGATTGAACCCAGGGGCATTCTACCTCTGAGCTATACCCCCAGCCCCATTTTATTTTTTATTTTGAAACAGGGTCTCACTAAGTTGCTGAGGGCCTTGTTAAATTGCTGAGGCTATCCTTGAACCTGTGATCCTCCTGTCTCATCCTCCCAAGTACTGGGATTAGAGGCATGTGCCACCTCGACTGGTTTTTCAAACAGTATTTGTGAACATAGAAGAGGGCGTATACTCCATTAATGGCAGAAGACAGGCCACCCAGAGGGGAGAGGAGTGCTTCTTCCTCCTTCCTCCCAGTCTGCTGGGAAAGAAATACCAGTTCCCCCAAATAGCTGGTCCTGGGCTGGGTCTGTCTCAGCAGGGCTGGGCAGGGTCAGCAGCTTCTGTCAAGGCCCATGGCGTGGGCTGGACTCCTGAGGGGCTCTGGAGTTGGCCCGAGCTCAGAGTCACCTCCAGGAAGGAGGAAGAGGGCGATACCTGTTCATCTGTGAGACAGAGGACTCAGGTGGTCCTGGGAAAATAGAAGCGGCTGTCAGACTCCCCCTCCCCCCGGCTTGGTTCCCCACCCACCTCTTTTCTTTGAACTCAGGCCCCAATGTCCCAAAGAAGATGTTTCTGTGGTCTGTACACCTCTTTCCCACCTCCCACCTGAGGCGGAGGATGATGCTAATTCAAGCGGGTGGGTAGCCCGCAACAGGACACCTTGGGCCCCGGTTTCTATAGAAACCTTCACCTTTAACACGTCTCCATCGTCTTCCGATACACGCTATTCTTGGAGATGTGGACGGCTGTGATCTGTCCTGACACGGTTCCCTCCAGTCACAGCGCAGCCTGATGTGAGCCTGGTAATACTAGCCAGCCCACAGCGTGCAGCAGCTCCGTGCAGCAACCCCCACCTCAGTCCCATGGGGCTGTCACCTGATTTCCAGAGGAAACAGTCCCGCAGAGTAGTTGGTCATGCCCTCTCTAAACTACAGGTATCCATGGGGGATTGGATCCAGGACCCCTGAAGATCCCACAACCCACAGTTGCTCAAGTCCCTTATATAAAATATTTACTAGAACCTATGCATGTCCTTCCACTTTTTACTTTAAATAATCTCTAAATCGGGTGTGGTGGTGCATGCCTGTAAAAATCCAGTACTTGAGAGGCCGAGAAAGGAGGACTGCATGTTTGAGGCCAGCCTCAGCAACTTCGTGAGACCCTGTTCCAAAAGAAAACATTAAAAAAGGGCTGGAGATGTAGCTTGGAGGCAGAATGCCCCTGGGTTCAATCCCCATGACAAATAAATAAATAATCTCTAGATTACATATAATGCCTAATACAATGTCAGAGCTATGTACATAATCAATATGTGTATTGTTTAGGGAATAAGGACGAGACGAAAAGTCTGTGCCTGTTTAGCAATGATGTAGTTTCAAAAAAAATCTTTTTTGATCTGTGGTTGGTTGCATTCAAGGTTATCGACACCGACTGCTCTTGGCTGGGGCTGCCTGGGCACGATGCCACAGACTGGGAGCCTGGACGACGGAAGCCGTTGCCTCGCAGTTCTGGGGCTGGAAGCCGCAAGGTGTCAGCAGGGCGGCTTCCTCCTGGGGGCTCTGGGAATCTGTTCCAGTCCCTCTCCTCGGCTTCAGATGGCATCTTGTCCGTCTCCTCCCATCCTCTTCCCTCTGTGTGGGTCTGTGTTTGAATTTCCCCTTTTAATAAGGACACCGGTCCTATGGGATCAGGGCTCACCCCAAAGGCTTCGCTGCACCATCGTTACCTTTGTAAAGACCCCGTCTCCAAAGAGGGTCACAGTCCGAAGGACTGGGGGTTAGAATCCCAGCATTTCTTTTTGGGGGGCCACGACTGAACCGACACCCAGCTCTAGTTGGACGGGCCTAGGCAGCCTTCTAGCTCTGTGGCTTGCTCCCCACCCCACCTCATGAATCCTTAGCTTCTCCACTTTTCTAGAGAAAAGGGAAACTGGAATAACCGGGGACAGCACAGCGCTTGTGTCATGGCAAATACTCTACATTTTTATTTGCCAGTTTCCGGGTGACAGGGAGCAGCCACTCAGTGTCTTAGAGCTTCAGTTCCCTCATCTGAGACTTGGGGATAATGGTAAACCTCTCGTGTTGTGAGGTTTAGATGAGATGGCACAGGGACTGGGCTTGGCATTGTGCGTGGCACATGGTGAGCCCTCAGTCAATGGCAGCTGTTATTACAAGAGTTAAAGAGAAACATAAGCCGGGCGTGGTGGCGCACGCTTGTAATCTCAGTACTTGGGAGGCTGAGACCGGAGGATCTGGGTTCGCAGCCAGCCTCAGCAACTTAGTGAGGCCCTCTGCAACTTAGTGAGACCCTGTTTCAAAATAAAGAATAAAAAATAGGGCTGGGGGTTTAGCTCAGAGGTAGAATGTCCCAGGGTTCATTCCCCAGTATCTCAAAAAAAAAAAAAAAGAGAGAGAGAGAAAGAGAAACACAAGCTTTTGCCACCAGGAGGACAGGAAGGAGCTGCTATTTCAATCTGGGAAAAATCAGGAAGTGGTCATTTCAACTGGGCCTTAAGAACACCAGTTGTTGCCTAGTATGGACAAAGCCCTGGGTTCAATCCCCAGCATGGCAAAAAAATAGCCGTGCATGGTGGTGCACACTCCCAGTACTTGGGAGGCTGAGACCAGATAATCTGGGTTCACAGCCAGCCTCAGCTACTTAGTGAGGCCCTCCGCAACTTAGTAAGACCCTGTTTCGAAATAAAAAATAAAAATATAGGCCCTGTTTCAAAATAAAGAATAAAAAATAGGGCTGGGAGTGTAGCTCAGAGATAGAATGCCCCTGGGTTCAGTCCCCAGTACCACAAAAATAAATAAATAAATAAATAAATAAATAAATAAATACAAAGAGAGAAAGAGTTGGGATTATTGGTCTTCTGGTAACCAGGATGCTCATTAAGCAGGGAGAGTGTGTCCAAGAGATGGAGCGAGGAGACGAAGCCACGTGGGGTCAGGTGAGCTCCTAGATCCAGCTATGCCTGAAGCCAGACTTCCCATTGCTTAAACCAGTTTGCATTAATTTTCTGTTGCTTGCAACTGAAGAGACTTAACATCAGCCCTTGTTTTCTCGTTGTATGTTTTCTCTTCTCAGTCCTTGGACTAATATGCTTTAATGTTTTAACATTTCTTCCTTGTAGGACCACACGCTAATGTTGCCAGTAAGGTCAGCATGATTGCACCCACTGTGGAAGCCTGTAGTTTTCAAAGATGGCTGCACTGTATACCACCCAGCCTACCAGTTCTTTGTAAAATGTAACTAACTCTTTCTCTTACTATGACAGAAGTGATTCTGTGGGACTTCTGAGGATAACGGGCAGAAGTGGAAGGAGACAGCTTCTCCCTGGATCCCTGGCTCTTGGGATGCCTGTGCTGGGAGCCCTGCCACCATGCTGTGAGGAAGTGCAAGCTAGTCCATGGGAGAGGCCACCCGGAGAGAGACAAAGCTCCCCGGCTGTCAGCCAGCCTCAACCGCCAGACACGGGCGGAATGAGCCTTCCAAAGACTCCATGTGCCCGCGGTGGGGTGTTCCAGCTGAGGCCCTGGAGCTTACCACGGAGCAGAGGTACTTCCCCGCTGGGTCTGCTCTAAATTCTTGGCCTGCAACATCTACCACTGCTTTGAGTCGTGGGGCTGGATAGTTATGCAGCAGCAGTAGCCGGAGAGCTCTCCCGCTCTCCCATCCCACGTCCAGGAAGAAAGAGATAACGCGAATGCATGGCACAAATAAATACCCTTTAATTTCAATAAATAGTTCCCCATCACACCAGACATTATGCTGCGGGAAGAGACACAGAAGCATCCAACGGGGAAAGGGAGATCTATGCTAATTACACTAATTCCTTAGCATTGAGACGTGACTGGGGTTCCCACATAGACACAATGCTCCTCGGAGGACGACCAAGGAAGGAGACTTGCAGATGGGGTGTGTGGCCATTTTAATCCACATCCCAGGTCCTCAGTGGGTCAGTCGCCATGATTTGCTCAAAAAAAAAATGTTAGTTACCTTTGCGGTATCAGATTTTTTTTTTTTGTACTGGGAATTGAACTCAGGGGCATTCCACCTCCAAGCTACATCCCCAGACCTATTTTATTATTATTTTTTTAAATTTCGAAACAGGGTCTGGCTAAGTTGCTGAGAGCCTCGCTTCATTGCTGAGGCTGTCCTCGAACCTGCAATCCTCCTGTCTCAGCCTCCCAAGTACTGGGATTACAGGCGTGCGCCACCACGCCCGGCTTGCTCTATCAGATTCTATATTTACTCGACACACACACACACTACTGTTACCCAAGGCGGGGTTTTTGACAGACAGGAGGACACGGGTGAAATCTCAGTGGATGGGTGAGGCAGGAAGAAGGGAGCGCTGAGGGTGGAGGTCCTGGCCACCACCTCCCTCTCCAGGAGGACACGGAGGCACACAATTATCCACCTGGGATGTCACATGCAGAACAACACACACACACACACACACACACACACACACACACACACGGGGAGGCTCCTGGCAGAAGCTATCAGGAGGATGAGTTCAGTTGAGCCAGGAGTGGTTTCTTACACTGGAATATTTTTTTTGTTGTTGTTGTTACTATTTGGTTTGTCCAAATAGTCTAATCTATTTATCACATTTACTAAGGAGGAGACGAAGATACTTACACCTTTGGAGAAAGGTATCCGGCTGGAAGGGCCCCAGGGAACAGCAGCCCATTCTACAGCTTGCTTGCCGGTGGCCCGGCGCTTGGGGTGTGGGGACCAGGCCTCCCACACACTGGCCACACTTGGTCAGTTTAATCTTGATGGAGACTGGCTCCCTTTTCTGAGGCCCTGTCTCCCGGGAGGGTTGAAAGTGCGCCTTGGGTGGGGCAAAGGTTATCAACAAGAGCAGGCACTGCCACCAAGTCCCACGGCAGAGCCCGCTCGGCTTGTGACCTACGGATGGGGCTTCTGGAAAGTTCTCAGGCCTCCCTCAGTGAGGGCGGCCATCTTGCGACCAAGAGTCAGCTTCCTCTCTGTTCTGAGAGGATTTGGTGTGTGTGTGTGTGTGTGTGTGTGTGTGTGTGTGTGTAGATGGAGTGTATGCAGATGGAATAGGTACGCGACATGTTTTTTCTGTCTTTTTTGAACGAATGCGAGCGGCCTTGTCTGCGGCCCTCAGGCCCTCAGGTCACCTCCAGAGAGGCGGGAGACACACGGTCACACTCGGCGCGGGTCCTCAGGCTGTGCCACTGCTCCACGGCCGTGCGGTGCGTGTTGAGCATCCGTCGCCAGTGGTTGGACTCCGAGGGTCCCGAGGAGTACTGGCCGATGACAATCCTCCCGATGAAGTCGTTGCTGCTCTTCATATTGTGGCCAAACACTAGGGAGCCAGAGGGGCGAGGGAGGGCAGGAGGAGGCAGGGGAAGGAGGGGAGGGAAGGGAGACAGGGACAAGACAGAGGTCATTAGTCTACACACGGCTCAACTGCACTCGGGGTCACTGTTTCTTCTCAGGCTGAGAATCCCCTGACTCCCTTTTCTCATCTTCCTGCGCGTCTCTCTGCAATGGCTGCACGTCCGTCACCGTATCAGCCCTTTCCCACCTCCCAGCCCTCGCATGGGCTGCTCCTCCTGCCAGCGAGCGACACGGCCTGTCACATGTAACTAGACACTCATGTACCACTGCCGCCCAGGCTCCCCGAGGAGCCCTCCTGCAAATGGACGGTTCTCTTGGAACAGGGAGCTGCCACAGTGATCCAGTTAGTGGGAGACCAGTTTCTCGACAGCGGCACTGTTGGCATTATGGGCGGGAGAATTCTCTGCTGTCCTGTGCATCCTAGGATATTTATCAGCCTCTCTGGGCTCTACCTGCTAGATGCTAGTAGCAGCCCCCTTTTCAAGCTGTGACATCCCAAGATCTCTCTGGACATGGCCATATGTTTTTTGGGGGACAATTCATCCCAGATGAGAATCACTAGGGTTAAGCTACGGAGACGGACATTCTGAGGTGAATCTTGGCTCCATCACTTGACCGAGCTCAGGGACTCTGAGACAAGCAGGGGAGTCTCTCTGAGCCTCGGTCTGCTCACGGGTTCAAGAGGGTGTTGGTCATGTTTATCTCACAAGCCAATGTGAGGTTTCAATGAGATGCCGCGTTGTAAAGCTCTCAGCACACGGAGCCGGCAAGTGCAGGGTGCTCAGGAAAGGTTATATTGCCATTTCGATCCTAAATTTCTGTTGATCTTTTACTTACTTATTTATTTTTTTATGGTTCTGGGGATTGAACCCAGGGGCATTCTATCTCCGAGCCACACCCCCAGCCCTATTTTTTTATTCTTATTCTGAAACAGGGTCTCACTAGGTTGATGAGAGTCGCACTACTTGCTGAGGCTGTCCTTCAACCTGCGATCCTTCTGTCTCAGCCTCCCAAATACTGGGATTACAAGCATGTGCCACCATGCCCGGCTTGTTGATCTTTTATAAAAGAGATCTTGCGTTTCCTCTGTTCTATGTGACGGAGGCAGGTTTTCTGGGAGACATGGCGAAGGCAATTTCTTCCACCCTGTGTGCAGTTGCGTGTCCCCATGGAAGGCTTCTCTGTTAATTCCAATGCAAGCTTAATTTGTGTCTTTCAAGCCCTAATGAGATGGTTAGCTTGATTTATCTTCCTGACCAAGTTCTGCCTTTATCTGCATGTGGGTAGCCCAAGCATGCGATGTCGCTAATGGGGAAGCAGGCTGTGTCTGTGTTACAAATGAAGGGCTACAGAAAGGGAACTATCTCGGATTCACCCAGCGTGAGCTGAGCAAAGGCAGGCTGGATCCCAGGAGGGATGCCGATTATCAAATAAACAGCTAAGATATGCAGCCCCAAACAGAGCTTAAATGCTAACGAGCCTCTGTTCTCCCCTGTGGGGGTCACACCAAGAGCTCCAAATGAGAAAAATGGTGGTGGTGGGGGAGAAAAGTGGAAAGACAAAAACAAGAAACCCATCCTATGTCTAACAACCAGAAAGATTAGTGAACCAGGACAAGTTAAACACTAAGCCATCAAGGGCACCCTGGATTTCTCAGCTCCATGGGGAAAAATTGGACCGCGTATATTTTTTGTACATTTGGTAACATGCTCAGTATGCTTAGATGGGCCTCACTGACATGAAAATCCTTTATGACAGAAGGAAAATATAGAAATGGAATCTGTGCTTAATAAGAGAAATTGTTAGGCACTCTGATGCATTCGAAAAACTTTTAAAAAAGTAGGTAACACTTAGGACTTTTTTGAATCATGCCTAGTGGGTAATGACCTCACCAAGTGGGAACAAGTTAGCAGAGTCCCCTCCCCTGTGGGCCTCCAATCTAAAATGAGATACTATTATAAGACCATTTCAGGTTCCACTTGGTTTTCTTCTCTGGGGGCCACATGTTCTGTCCTTCTCTGTCTCTCTGAAGCTCAAGAATGACGATAAACAGCAACATACCTGCTAAATGGGTACAGGTTTTACATCCTTGGGAAAGGGGTTTTAAGAAAGGAAATCTCAAGCCAGGTGTGGTGGCACACGCCTGTAATCCTAGTACTTGGGAGACTAAAATAGGAGGATCGCAGGTTTGAGGACAGCCTCAGCAAGTAGTGAGACTCTCATCAACCTAGCAAGACCCT
>PVJS01032606.1:0-22659 GCA_004027185.1 Glis glis | reverse complement strand
GCGTTTTACCTCTGAGCTACACCCCCGGCCCTATTTTTTATACTTTATTTTGAAACCGGGTCTCACTAAGTTGCGAAGGGCCTCACTAAGTAGCTGAGGCTGGCCGCGAACCCGGATCCTCTGGTCTCCACCTCCCAAGTACTGGGATTACAAGCGTGCGCTCAATGAATTTTTAAAGAAACGATAATGTTAATTGGGGTTATATTTTTAAAAGAAATTTAACTTTTAGAGCTATATATTTAAATATTTACAGATGAAGTGACATAATTCTAGGATTTGCTTTACTTCAAAACAATGAGAAGAGAAACATGGGTCACCTTGAGTTGACAGTTACTAAAGTTTGATGAGAGGCTCATTATACTATTCTGCCTATCACTTTTTTAGATTCTTAGCAATTTCTATTACAATGTGCTTTTTTGAGATCTACCAAGTTAGAGTATTGCTAGAATAAAGATCAACAGTCATACAACTATATTCTAACATTTTGACAAATATATTTACTACAACCACTTAACCATGATAAGACAGACAGAATGAAGACTATTATGTTCCCCTACACAACGTCTTACAAACTAATAGAAGAAACTGTTTGCTTCAGAGAAGCATTTATAGCCACTGTCAATTTTAACTCCAAAATAGTTTGACCATATTTATATTTTTTCATTTTTATCATAAAATTCTGGTTAAAATATTGCAAATCAAATACAAACCAAAAAAGTATTAAGAAGAAAAATTAATGCCACTCTTAAACCACTTTGCTTAGTGGTTTCTGACACTGAAAGGTGAACTTTCATACAATGACAACATTAACACATGCTGGCAACTTTCCAACAGAAGTTCATACCAGCAACACATAACATACAACCCCTTACCCAGAAGAGGATAACACACTAATTCCATTTTTATTTCTTCCCATTATCCACAAGCAGGTGGCAATATAACACCATCTTCAATAATGCAGTTACCCTCTTCCCAAACAGATGACATTGCTTGCAATAAACTCCCAAACTCTTGCAAAGGAAAAATCTTCACCCATCGAAAACCAACTACAAACTATTATTCCAGAGTGTGAATTTCTTGCCATTAACAATAGCATTAAGTCCAGCACTGTACTACATGTTAACTCAATTCTCAATACAACATTATTTGACTGATGACAAAATAGAGTTAGAAAGGTTAGGTTCCTTGCAAAAAGTCCACCTACTCCATGTGTTGGAGACAGGGTCTTGGACCCATATTCAATCTGCTATCAAAAGCCTATAAACAATTCATTTTATCACTGCCCATAAAATTTAATCAGTGTGCAATGATACGTACATTATAACATAAAGATGCTCATAAAACCTAACTTAAAGTAAGCACAAAATCTGAAAGAGAAATTATAAGGTGGTTATCTTTTTAATAAACTTCTAATTTAACAAGATATACTTCATAAATAGAAGATCAAGTGATTTTTACTTCTCTTTACTGTTATTCCCCATAGTTTTATAATGTACTTAATAAGCTGATTTTAGCTTCAAATGTATTTTTCTAGTGTTGAGTGAAACCCTCCAAGTTTTGCTAAGTTTTTTATGTTAATGAAAGTTTCCTATGGAGCTTGAAAAGTGGTCATTTAATTATCTACAAAGTTAAGTAACAATAAGTTAAAATGTTGCTCTCAAACGTTAAAGCCAACCAATTCAACCTTGAAGGAAAATGTTTACCACTATGGAATCACAGGTCCTCAGAGGAAACACTTTCAGGCCTAGACACTTCCAAATAGTGTATGAAAACTCACAATATCATCTGGCTATCTAACTCCGTTTTCAGTTGTTGGATTTTAGTAACAAAGGTGAGGGCCATCAATTCTAAAAATCATCATTTCGTGTGCCTTCCCTCTTCCCCATGTCCACATGAACCATTAACTTATTATCTAACATTTCCCCTCCACTCATACTTTCATACTATTTTACTGTAGTGATACACAAAATTCGGAGAGATTTGACAATAAGAACCTGGCAAGTTATGCTGTCAAGTACTTCGGCACACAGATATAAATGGTTAAGAATTTTTTCTGCTTTAACTCCAGTTTTCCAAGGAACCCTTGTCAGTATAGCACAACTGTTAACTCATTTAAACCTCACCCAAAGAGAAAATGAATTAAGTAACAAAACTGTCAACGTGAAAGTTCCCTTTGGGGTGTTAGCCCATTGAAAGTCCCTGAAAAGTGTAATGCTTCTTACTTTTCTCCTGAGTTCAGTCAGTTGGCTGAGCTGGGTTTTTTTTTTGTGTAAGAAACGACCCTGGTCTGAACTCTACGCTGAGCAAGGGAAGTGCCGGTGAATTATCGATCTGTCGTGGGAATCCGGTCTCTCCAGTTCTTCTCAATTGCTACTTCTACTTCCCAGCAGGAATTGAGCGCCAAAATCCTTTAACTCCAGGACTAAGCATTTCAGTCACCTCTGGAGGACAACCCACCAGCCCCCACCCCGTTTCACCTGCCACGCTGACGTAGGTAAGCACTTCTTTTAATAATCCCACCTGACAGATGGAAGCTCTACCGTATCCTAACTGCTATCCCCAAAGCCCTCTCCAACGAATGAGACTTGCCAAATTCAAGTATAAATTGCTGCAGACGTCCAAATTCACGGTTGCATTCAGAATACACAAGAGACCCCGTTCTCCTGTTATTTCCTTAAACTACACTTGGGAGGGAAGTGTGGACCTACACCGACCCATGCATTATCACCATCCCCGTCATCTGGTCCCTAGAAGACTGGGAGAAGAGAGAAAGAGAGGATGGGGATGGGGGCGGGGGCTACATGTTACATTTCCTGATCTGGACGCTAAAGTTTCAAGTGCACATTAAGCTCCTGCAGCCTGAGCCTGCAGAGGGGTGTAGAGAAGAGAGAAAGAAAGAAAGAAAAGGCGCGGGGAGGAGGGAGGGGAGGAGGGAGGGAGGACGGGCGCGGGGGTGGGGTTCTGCCAGCGCCAGCCCCGACGGGGCGCCCCGCTCCGCTCCTCTCCGATCGCTGGCTCGCTCGCTGGCTGGCTGGCTCGGGGACAGGACTCCCCGGTCCCCGCCCGTCCCGCGAATGCCGGCCGCGAACAATGCGGCCCGGGACCCCCGCCCGCCCGCCCCGGCCCGCCCGCCACTCACCACCCAGGTCAGCGCGCCGTTGCTGCCGCCCGCGCCGGCTCCGGACTTGGCCATGGCGGGCGCCCGCCTCCCCGCGCAGGCCCCGAGGCCGCGGCCGCCGCTCCCGCCTCCTCCCCGCGGGCCGCCGGGCCCCGCCGCCGCGCTGCGCTCCGACGACCGCTCGGCTCGCCGCGCCTAGCCGCGCCGGCCCCCGCGCGCCATGGCGCCCAGCCCGCCGAGGAGGCCGCGCCGGCCGCAGCACGCAAACTCGAGGCGCGGCGGCCGGGCCTAGCGCGGCGGCGGCGGCGGCGGAGAAGGAGGGCGCTGCGCTGCACCGAGACCGCGGCCCCGGGGTGCCAGCGAGCGAGCGAGCGAGCGAGCGAGCGCCGCCCAGCCGAGCCGAGCCGGAGCCGGAGCCCGAGCCCGAACCCGGAGCTCGAACCCGGAGCCCGGACGCCGCGCCTTGTCCTCGCTCTCCGCCGAGGCCGCCCGCGCGGGGCCCGCTCGCAGTCGCTGCCGCTGCCGCCCGCCTCACAGGCCGCCCGGGCCCGCCGCGCTTCAGCCCCGGCTCCCTCTCCTCCACGCGCCGAGAGGGACAATACACAGAGCCGCGGCCGCCGCGGTCGCCTCCCTCTTGTCCGGCATAACACCGCACACACACATTCGCGCACACCGGGGAGGGAGGGAAGGAGGGAGGGCGCGGCGGCCGCCTCGGCTGTCAATCACCTCCCCGCCGTCCAATCGGAGCCTTGTCGCCACAGCCTCTCGACCAATCCCAAAATTCCAGGCCCCCGCAGGGGCGGGACCCGACGGGGAAACGTCATTGCGGGTAGCAACCGAAAGGAAGACTTGGGGTTTTTTTGTTTGTGTGTGTGTCTGTGGGTTTTCCATTTGAAGGGAGAGCAGGGGCTGCTGTCAAGGGTCATTTGAGGGCGGTAAAAGGAAGAAAAAAAAAAAAAGGTCGAATAGGCCTCGGGTCGATTGTAATCCTCCGAACGTGCGTTTACTCTTAAAGACCTGCACAGGAAGCCCAGGCGATTCTTTGCCTGGAGCCTCGAAGGGTGGGGGTAGGGGTGGCAGGAAGAAGCCAGGGGCCGTCCCAAAGGGAAATTATTTTTAAAGAGCAGTTGTAAACCGCAGGCAAGACGTTGCACACCGCTGGTGTGCAAGGAAGGCCCCAAGTGGGTGCTGCTGTCGGAAAAAAAAAAATCATCTACTCAGACCTCCTTCATCTTCTTCTTTTTCCTCCCCTCAAC
The DNA here is from genome assembly GCA_004027185.1 of Glis glis. Classification (NCBI taxonomy): domain Eukaryota; kingdom Metazoa; phylum Chordata; class Mammalia; order Rodentia; family Gliridae; genus Glis; species Glis glis. Next base: position 18,285 of record PVJS01032606.1, on the reverse strand, counting down.
CCACACCCAAAAGGATATAGCTCGTCTCAAGACCCCTGCATTTACAGAACTACCATGATAAGGGATACACAGAACGTTCCAGGGGAAGAATGCAGGGTGGATCGAGAGTTCAGTTCATACTCTTTGTTGACCTCTCTCTCCTTTGAACAATGCAGAGATGTCCCTGTCACTTTTCTTTCTCATCTGCCCAGAACTGTGCCCCTACCTCTAAGAGGGCACGCTTAAATTTCTCAAACTGCTTTCAGTGGGATTTTCAAATGCACACTAAGGAAGAGTGGCGTTCACACCAAAGCTTTCTAAGAACAAAAATGACCCGCACAGCTGCACCAAAGTCTTTGGCACATGGGAGGATGGCTTTACTTCATCCTGCTTTTCAATGTAATTCCATTCAACAAGTATTTCCTTGGGCACGCGGGCTGTCACGCTGTGCCAGGCTCCGCAATGGGTTCGAAAATAAAAACAGCCTGTGATTTCAAGCCTTTCATAATCTGGTTTGGGCAAACTAGGAGTTAACTGTCGCCAAAATGAGTCCTTGCGGGAAAAGTGTCACCAAAGGATTGTGAGGAGAGCCTTTTAGAAAGAAGAAAACTGTATGGCTGCTTTGTGAAGAGGTGTTTTTTGTCAGCTTCTCTTACAACTGTGTGTTTCCTCTTGAGGGAAAACAAAAATGTCCCAGGTCACATCTTTCAACTGCATTCTGAGGCCAGCAGTGGGGAACTCTGAAACATGGAAATCATTTAAACTGTAGTTTTCCCTAATTAGCTCTCTGGAGTCTGTGCAATTTGAGCATATTTGGGGACTTTGGTTCAGAATAGTGGAGCCTTTCTTTACCTTGAACTTGAGGTGCAAGCTTGTAAAACAGAGAGACCATGGGCTCTGAACTTGACCAACTAAGTACCCACAGCCTTGTTATTTAACTTCCCTGGTTTGTGCCTTGTTAAAAGAAGGAGTTTTTACTCTTTTACTTACTGTGACTTTACACCTCCAAGTACATGTATTTTGTGTTTGAAAAGGGACAATGTGTGTGTGTGTGTGTGTGTGTGTGTGTGTGTGTGTGTGTGTGTGTTTTATATCAGGAATTGAACCCAGGGGTGTTCTAATGAGCTATACATCCGGCCCCTTTTAAATTTTCTTTATTTTGAAACAGGGTCTCACTAAGTTGCTGAGGCTGGCCTCTAACTTGAGATCCTCCTGTCTCAGCTTCCCAAGTACTGGGATTACAGGGGAACCTGGCTAAGGGGTAATTTTAAAGACTGAGTGTCCTATAAAGATATGTGCATTAAGTAGAAGCCAAGCTACAAAATGCATAGCTGTCTCCTTTTTTAAACTTCAATATCTAAGCTCTTTGGCTTCAGATTTTGGGGGAGACAGTACTAGAGATTGAACTCAGGGACATCCTACCTCTGAGCTACACCCCAGCCCATTTTATTTATTTATTTTTATTTTTATTTTTTTGCGGTACCGGGGATTGAACGCAGGGGTGTTTTACCTCCGCGCTAAGCCCCCGGCCCTATTTTTATACTTTATTTTGAGACCGGGTCTCACGAAGTTGCGGAGGGCCTCACTAAGTAGAGAGAGAGAGAGAGAGAGACAGGGTGAGAGAGAGAGAGAGCTGAGGCTGGCCGCGAACCCGGATCCTCCGGTCTCTGCCTCCCAAAGTACTGGGATTACAAGCGTGCGCCACCACGCCCAGCCTTTATTTATTTATTTTTGAAACAGGGTATTACTAAATTGCTGAGGCTGGTCTTCAACCTGGGATCCTCCTATCTCAGCCTCCCAAGTATGGGGACTAACAGATGTGTGCCACCATGCCTGGACAGCTTCAGATTTTGAAGTGATAAAACAATATAGTCAAATGGCTAATTAATGAAAACTATGTCCATGTTTTCATTTGCTTCATATGTGAAGCATTATTGAGTCCTTTAGCCTTCTGAGCATGAATGAGCACTGTAATAAATATTAGCTTATTCCTTAAAACTACCAGTTTAACTGAAAGAATCACAAGTAAGAATTATTGGATATACACGCCAATCAGCATTTTAAAGAAGAGATTTGTGGAGAATGGTAAAAAGCATCTATGTCAAAGGTCTCTCAGCTTCTTACACTGTTAGTCTTTATGTACAGCAGACAATATATATTTATGACAATATTGAATGTCACCAACTTGAGCACAGTTTTCCCTTCTGTGATGATGTCAAATAATTTTCACTTACAGAGTAATTATAAAATAACTGCCCCATTAAAAAGCCTCCATAAGCCGGGACAGGCATGGTGTGCATACTTGTAATCCCAGTACTTAGGAAGCTGAGACCGGAGGATCCGGGTTCTCAGCCAGCCTCAGCTACGTAGTGAGGCCCTCTGCAACTTAGTGAGAACCCGTTTCAAAATAAAGAATAAAAAAATAGGGCTGGGGGTGGAGCTTGGAGGTAGAATGCCCCTGGGTTCAATTCCCAGTACTGCAAAAAAAAAAAAAGCTTCCATAAGCTTTTGTCTGCGATATGACTTAATTCATATGTCTATATTACGGTTAAAGGCTTCATTTCCACCCTATAACAAGCACCAGCCAAAATGAAAAGTTAGAAATCAAAGTCATTTTTATAAATTGGAGAAACAGAAGCCTTTAAGTAGCTTCCAGGAGAACTTAACATAGCTACCTCAGAATTTGTTTTTTTTTTTTGCGGTACTGGGGATGGAACAGAGGCACTCGACCTCCAAGCTACACCCCCAGCCCTATTTTTTAATCCTTTAATTTGAAACCGGGTCTCATGAAGTTGCAGAGGGCCTCACTAAGTAGCTGAGGCCGCAAACCCGAATCCTCTGGTTTCAGCCTCCCAAGTACTGGGATTACAAGCGTGCGCCACCACACCCGGCCAGAACTTTTATTTTTAGATCATGTTTCCCTATTGCAGCTATAAAAAATAAACATCTATTGTGTTAAGTGCTCAGGACCTGGAAAATTTTATTTTTTATTTAATAATTTTTTTTGGTAGTGGGGTTTGAACCCAGTGGCATTCTACCTCTTAGATATACCTCCAACCAATCTTTCTTTCTTCCATAGGGTCTCACTAAGTTGCTGAGAGTCATGCTAAATTGCTGAGGCTGGCTTGAACCTATGATCCTCCTGTCTCAGCCTCCCAAGTACTGGGATTACAAGAGTGCAATGAAGAGACAGTTTCTGCATTGAACTCAAAGGTGATGAAGAGACAGCTTCTGCATTGAGCTCACCCCTGTATAATTGTGAACTAATATTGTAGGTCCAAAAGCAATTTTATAGTTATTCATTTGCTATTCAGTAAATACTTTATCCGATGAGTCACACCTTTTATTATACTTTATACATAGTAGGTAATTTAATCAATAAATTATATTAGAAAATAGCAGTCCAAAATTCTTTTGGGTATGGCAGAGTCTGAATAATTTCTACTAAAATTACACGTTGTTCCAACATCAAGACTCAGTTGGAAGGTGGTGAGCCTAATTGTGTGTGTGTGTATGTGTGTGTGTGTGTGTGTGTGTATGTGTGTGCATCTGAGTATGGAACCCAGGGGTGTTCTACCTCTGAGCTATATCTCCAGCCCTGTTTATTATTTTGAAACAGGGTCTTGCTAAGTTGCTGGGGCTGGTCTTGAACCTGTGATCTTCCTGTCAGCCTCCCAAGTAGATGTGTCCACTATGTCCAGCCAGGGAGGCCTAATCTTTAACCTGGAGAGTATTTAAAGCTGTTAATAATTGAATTCACAATTCAGTGTTTCTCAATTTCCTCTCCCTGCTTCTCATTGTGTTAACTGTTGTAGACACTTAATATATACAAAGTCACTAGGCTAAGAAGAAAAATTTGCAATGTCTGGCCTACAGTACACTCAGAAAGTGGTTGTCCAAAAATGACAAAAGGTTTAAATATCATTTAGTTTGTTACATTTCTTAGAAGTACACTCAAGGGAGAGAAGAAAGCTACTATCAAAGTAGCTTTTTGTTTTTTAGCATTCCTATGGTAAATATCAGTAGATTAATGGATTTTCAGACTATGTAATTGCTCTAATTGCTCCAAACATTTTTTTTTTTTTTTTTTGCGGTACCAGGGATTGAACCCAGGGGCATACTACCTCCGGGCTACACCCCCAGCCCTATTTTTTATTCTTTATTTTGAAACAGGGTCTCACTAAGTTGCAGAGGGCATCACTAAGTAGCTGAGGCTGGAGCAAACCTGCGATCCTCCGGTCTCAGCCTCCCAAGTACTGGGATTACAACCGTGTGCCACCATGCCTGGCTACTCCAAACATTTTTAAAGTATTTTTTTTTTTAAAAGGCATGCCGCGCATGGTGGTACACGCTTGTAATCCCAGTACTCTGGAGGCTGAGACAGGAGGATCGCAGGTTCGCTCCAACCTCAGCTACTTAGTGAGGCCCTCTGCAATTTAGAGAGCCCCTATTTCAAAATAAAGAATAAAAAAATAGGGCTGGGGATATAGCTCAGAGGTAGAATGCCCCTGGGTTCAATCCCCAGTACCACAACAAATAAATAAATAAATAAATAAAGGTATGTAAGCACCAAAGATTGCAAATATTTGTGGATAGCTGAAGATACCAATGACAACTATATTCCTGAGTGTTACCCGCCCTGGAAGACAGACAAAAGCCAACGGGCTTTGCTTTCTACCTATAATAAGTGCAGGATATTTGTTTTGTTTGACAAAATTTTGTTTTGCAGGAGTTTAATTTTATTGGTTTCGGCCAAGTAAGCTATACTGATCCTCTAGTAAGGTTCTAATTACTTGTGTAGACAGAAGGAACGTCTTCACTTATTTTACATTGACGTACACCAATAAGAATTCAGGGCTCTTGAGTGCTCTACTGAATTACATAATGTGGGGGATACGATCAGCATACGCCTTATTTGAGAAAGCTGTTCTTGGCCCGTGCAAGGAAGTCTAATAATAAGCTGGACTTTCAAAGAAGCATCTTGTTCTAAAAAATCCCTGTTTTGGCCGGGCGTGGTGGCGCACGCTTGTAATCCCAGTACTTGGGAGGCTGAGACCGGAGGATCTGGGTTCGCAGCCAGCCTCAGCTACTTAGTAAGGCCCTCCGCAACTTCGCGAGACCCGGTTTCAAAATAAAGGATAAAAAATAGGGCCGGGGTGGAGCTCGGAGGTAGAACGCCCCTGGGTTCAATATCTGGTACTGCAAAAATAAAAATAAAAAAATAAAAAATCCCTGTTTTGAGGAGCATTAGATGCTGTTGTTCCCCTAACCTTCACCAACAGAATATGACACAGTCCTACCATGACTAGTGCTAAGCTGCCATGGAAGTTTCTGGATACTCAGGTTCATCTGATTCAGGTGCTCCGTAGGCTTTTAAGATTCAGACCTAAACAAGTGAGATGGCCGTGACTTTCCTCACTCAGCTACTTCTGTTCCAGAAGAGTGAAGAACTCTGTAGCCAGCGTTGTCAAGTTGCTTTCATTCTGTAGTATGTTAAAGATTTTTCTTTCTTTTGTTTTTTGTTTGTTTTGTTTTTTGGGTTTTTGTTTTGTTTGGGTACTGGGGATTGAACCCAGGGGTGTTCTACATCTAAGACCAAACCCCCCAACCCTATTTTATTTTTTATTTTGAAACAGGGATTTGGTAAATTGCTGAGAGTCTTGCTAAGTTGCTAAGATTGACCTCGAACCTGCAATCCTCCTGTCTCAGCCTCCCAAGTACAGGGATTACAGGTGAACACCACCATGCCAAGCTAAAGTTTTTATTTGGCGTGTGGGGAAGCCCAGAAAAGACTAGAATTATCTACACCAGAAGAATCAGATTTATAAGGCCTTTAAGTTAGAGGGATATCTAGAACAAAACAAAAAAGGTACCTGAAAGTTATTTAAGGTGTTAATTAAAAATCAAAACTTTGGAAAGACACAATCTTTTAGCATGCCAATTAAAAAATGCAAATTACTCCTTATTTTCAAAGCAGTTAAGAGCTCAGATATGTTCTGTAACTAATATCTTGTCTGCTTGCTTTATTATTTGCTTTGAGAGAGTTGTCGGAATGTGGAAAGATCCAGAAGAAAGCTAAAGAATGCTGATTCATTAATATATTTCTGGTTTAAATGTTCTATGGGACAAGTAAAAGAACAAGCCCAGCCTACACAGTAAACAGAACACAACACAGTGCTCATTAGTCATAGCGAGTGACTGGCAAACTGACTGTGGTCAAGCAATTGCCCAAAGAATGAATTTGAAGCCAGACGTGGTGGCACACACCACCTATAATCCCAGTACTTGGAAGGCTGAGCCAGAAGGATTGCAGGTTCGAGGACAGCCTCAGCAATGTATTGACACCCTGTTTCAAAATAAAAAATTAAGCCGGGCGTGGTGACTCACGCTTGTAATCCCAGTACTTGGGAGGCTGAGACCGGAGGATCCGGGTTCGTGAACAGCCTCAGCTACTTAGTGAGGCCCTCCGCAACTTAGTGAGACCCTGTTTCAAAATAAAGAATAAAAAATAGGACTGGGGGTGTAGCTCAGAGGTAGAATGGCCCTGTGTTCAATTCCTGGTATCGCAAATAAATTAATTAATTAAAATTAAAAAAATAAATAGGGCTGGAAGTGTAGCTCAGAGATAGAATGCTGCTGGGTTCAATCCCCAGTAACACACACACACACACACACACACACACACACCAGTGAATTTGAGGTGCTGATAGAAGCCCCTCAGAGCAAAACATCTATCTCATCCACTCTGCATGATAGTGCTCAAATTTGGCCATTTGAGATTTATTCTTGAGTCTCCTTAAGTCTTGGGTATTTTTCCAGTTGTCTTTGGTAACGTGCCTTAAACTTTATCAGCTCACAAATTATCAAGAATGGGTTAAAGCAAGCCGGGCGTGGTGGCGCACGCTTGTAATCCCAGTACTTTGGGAGGCGGAGACCGGAGGATCCAGGTTCGCGACCAGCCTCATCTCTCTCTCTCTCTCTCTCTCTCTTTCTCTCTCTCTCTCTTCCTAGTGAGGCCCTCTGCAACTTCTTGAGACCCGGTTTCAAAATAAAGTATAAAAATAGGGCCAGGGGTGTAGCTCGGAGGTAGAACGCCCCTGGGTTCAATCCCTGGTACCGCAAAAAAAAAAAAAAAAAAGAATGGGTTAAAGCAATATTTCTCTTTGGGAACAAGACACAGGATGGCGTGAGGAGGGCAGAAGAGAGGCTCTGGTACGAGGAGAAGGAATTGAGGGAGAGGGAAGGGGAGACAGAACAAAAGCATGGGACTGTGTGAAACCCAGCGGGAAGAGGAAACTCAGTCTGTCTGTGGAAGTTGAGCCACAGCCTTGCCAGGGCTTACTCTTCGTTTCATTAAGAAGGAAAATCACATTGATCGAGTACCCCACATTCATGGAGTACCCCAGGGAATAATTGGGACGGTGCTGCCGGGTAGGCCCTTTCATTAGCTTAATTCCCATCAACCCCAAGAGAGAGGTGGTATCATCGTTCTTATCTTAGTCAAGGAATCAAAGGTCATAGAAAGCCATAAAGCTGAACACTTAGTGGAGCTGAAATTCAAACCCCAGGCTACTACTCCAAGCCACACCCTTTTATCACACAGGCAAACTGGCTAGCATACTTGGCAATCCAACCTATTTGGTGACATGCTAGGAACTTGGCAACACTAGTGAATAGTTTTAGCCACCGGCCCTCAGTAACACTCTGTGGTTGATAAATTTTATTGTTGAACTATGGTGACAAGTATCTACAAATCACTGACTAAAAGTTCTCTTTGGAACCAGCCTGAGTCCGTTCTGTTTTACCTTATTATGAAGTAAATTGCCTTTTTTTTAATTTTATTTTTTTGGCACTGAGGATTGGACCCATGGCCATTCTACCTCCAAGCTAAACCCCTTGTTTTTTGTTGTTGTTGTTTTGCTTTGTTGTTTTGAAACAGGGTTCTGCTACACTGCTGAGGCTGTCCTTGAACTTGTGCTCCTCCTGTCTCAGCCTCCCACATACTAGGATTACAGGCGTGTGCCACCACGCCGGGCTGTAAATTGCTTTTTGAAGTCCAAAAGATCAAAGAGAACCCTGAAGTCTTGTGACATCTCACCATCTGTACAATTTTAAACTTTATAATCCAAACCCAGTGTCCTTTCTCTAGCAGTTACAGCTAACTTTCTCAAAGAGCTAACTTTCAAATGCAGACGCACTCTGGGATGACACTCTTGCGTTCATATTTGGTATAACATTAAATTTACAGAAGAGATTTGAAATGGAGAAAACTTCCTCACGGCATTTAGACATACAAGGAACACTCATTTGTGGATATCCCATCTATTCCAAGAATTATCTGCCTTTTTATGATCTATTTTATGTCTTATATTTTTGCTTCTCCCATCCCAGCATTTTGTAAATATTTTTCATTGCACCAGATCCTTCAGGTATAAATGGGCACTTTGTGATTTATAAGTCACAAAACCATGTAGCTCTTGTGTAGTACCCATGCATAAGAGATTCATAAAACCTGTTAGTGTTTTTAAAGTCTCTGAGCAAATCTGCTATAAACAAGTCAAACTTTATTTCCAGGAATATCTATTAACATCCTTGGAACTTATGTTTTGAGGGAAAGATTTGGGTAACTATTGCCCAAATATATTATTTTTGTTATTAGAACATGTTTGTTTTACAAGTTTAGAAAGTATAGGAAAATAAAAAGCAAAGTACAAAATGATATACGGTTTCACCACACAGAAGATTACTGCTAACAGTTTAGTGAGTATCTTTTTACTCCCTTTATAAATGTTCAAAAACATGTACTTTTTAAAAGTAACAATAGAGCCGGGCGCACGCTTGTAATCCCAGTACTTGGGAGGCTGAGACAGGAGGATCCGGGTTCGCAGCCAGCCTCAGCTACTTAGTGAAGCCCTCCACAACTTAGTGAGACCCTGTCTCAAAATAAATAATAATAAAAAAAAACAGGGCTGGGAGTGTAGCTCGGAGGTAGTATACCCCTGGGTTCAATTCCCAGTACCGCAAAAAAAAAAAAGTAACAATAGAGCTGGGAGTGGTGGTGCACACCTGGAATCCTAGTCCTTGGGAGGCTGAGACAGAAGGATCACAGGTTTGAGGACAGCCTCAGAAATTAGCAAGACTCTCAGCAACCTAACAAGACCCTGTTTCAAAACAAAGAATTTAAAAAGGCTGGGGGCATAGCTCAGAGGTAGAATGCCCCTGGATTCAATCCCCAGTACCACACACACACACACACACACACACACACACACACACACACACAAAGTAACAATAGGTATTAATTATTTAAAATTAATACTAACCGCTAGAGTGGCTAAAATTTAAGATTGACAATACCAAATATTAGGGAGGATGTAGAGCAACAGAAACTCTCATGTACTGCTGTTAGTATGAAGCTTAGTAAAACCACTCTGGGAATCTCAGAATCTTCTAAAGCTAAAAAAAAAAAAAAGGAAAAGAACGAAAGAAAAAATCTGCTAAAGTTGAACATTCACATATCCTATGAACTGAAAATTCCACTACCAGGTATATTCAAATAGAAATGCACACTTACACATACCAGCAGACACACACTAGAAAGTACATAGCAACACTATGCATAGGAGTCCCAGACTAGAAAAAACCCAATGTCCGTCAACGATAGAATGGATATATTGCATATGCATATAGTGGAGTATCATTCAATAAAACAGAACGATCTACTGCTACACCTAACATGAATCCCACAAATGGATTATTAAGCTAAAGAATTCAAACAGAAGAGAATACTGTATGATTCCCTATATATACAAATTTTAAACATGCAAAACTGACCTGTAGTATTAGAGGTCGGGATGTGGTTACCTATGGAGCGGGTGCTGGTAATTTCTGTTTGCTGAACTAAATGGTGAATACATGAATATATGCTTACTTTAAAACTTCACTCAAAGCCAGGTGTGCTGAGGCACCTTTGTAATCCCAGTACTTGGGAGGCTGAGACAGGAGGATCGCAGGTTCAAGGACAGCCTCAGCAAGTAGTAAGACTCATCAACCTAGTGAGACCCTGTTTCAAAATAAAAATAACATTGGGCTGGGGGTGTTGCTCAGAGGTGGCATGCCCCTGGGTTCAATCCCCAGTACCACAAAAAAAAAAAAAGCTGTATCACCAACACTTGACAGAAATATGAGAGTGTGTGGAAAAACAGCATCATTGATGCTTCCAAATTGACCAGTGGTTCAGAAAATTCTCACTCTGAAGCCAGGCATGGTGGTGCATGCCTGTAATCCCATTATTGAGAGGCTGAGAAAGGAGGATCACAGGTTTGAGCTCAACCTCAGCAACTTAGCGAGGCCCTCAGCAATTTAGCGAGATGCTGTTTCAAAATTAAAAAATAGAATAGAGCCTGGCGTGGTGGCACATGCCTGTAATCCCAGTACTTGGGAGGCTGAGACGGGAGGATCGCAGGTTCAAAGTCAGCCTCAGCAATTTAGTGAGGCTCTCAGCAACTTAGTGAGACCCTGTTTCCAAATAAAAAAATAAAATAGGACTGAGCATATGCCCAGAGTTAGATGGCTCCTGGTTTCCACCCCCAGTACCAAAAAAAAAAAAAAAAAAAAAAAAAAGGAATAGGGCTGGGGCTGTAGCTCAGAGGTAGAATGCCCCTGGGTTCAATCCCCAGTACCAAAAACAAAAACAGATTCACACTCTGAATATGAAGTGGTAGGAATACTCTTATCAATATTATCTCACTTGTTTTCCTTTTTATATGTGCACAAAATGATATAAGATTAGAGTCCTCCAGTAAGCATAAAATATAATTCATCTGGCTAATGTAATCATCTCATGGTAGAAAAATGAATGCTACCCCGTTTGGAGTTCTGCAAAATCTTTAATTAAAAAAAAGAAAAGAAAAGAAAAAAAAAATATTTGAATTACCGTATTTACCTGTATATCATCACCTCCTGAACTAACTTCTTCAATTTTCAAGAGAGAAAAATAGAGAATTTTCCTAATAATAATCATCATCATAATAATAACTATTATTTATTGGCATTTACTACATATTGGCATGGTGCTAACATCTTACTTTCATTATCTAAACCTTACAGAGACGGTATGGATTAGGAGTTTGTTTCCAGAAGTTTCCAAAATTATAAATGTAATGCCTTCGGGTTGTGAGAATCCAGTAAAGAAGTGTGTCTAGTAAGACTTGCAAACACTGCTTTTGTGCCCTTCCAGGTCTTATATATATGGAAATACATATATGTACACAGAAGAGGCCAGTCGTTAATGGGATCTCATTATAAATTCTGCTCTGAATTGCTTCACTTATTTTAGCTGCATCTCCTAGAAATATTCCCATGTCTGCACACAGATCTATCTTGTCCTTTTAATGACTACAGTAATAAGTTTGCCATTTTACTGTAAACAGGGTTTCTCAATCCCACTACCAGCAGGCTCTCAACCAGGAATACCACCCACTTTTTGGAATGGATACTTCTCTACCCATTTCATTTCACTTTATTTTATTTTATTTGTACTGAAGATTAGTCCCAGGGGCATTCTACCTCTGAGCGACACCCCAGCCCTTTTTGTATTTTTGAAACAGGGTCTCACTAAGTTGCTGAGGGTCTCACTAAGTTGCTGAGGCTGGCCTCAAAATTCAATCTTCCTGTCTTAGCCTCCCAAGTACTGGGATTACAGGCATACTCCACCACACCCGGCTTTGGATACTTCTTTAGACACCTGTCCTTTGCATTGGGAGACGCTTATCAGCATTCCTGGTCTTTACCTACTAAGAGCCAGTAGCATAGCACTGCCGCCACCACCACCATCCCCACTTTGGCAAACGAGACAATCTCCAGACATTCTGTCCCTTGAGAAACAAAAAATCCTTCCCTGGCACCACCACGGAAAACCACGGCTACAGAAAGATATTTATGTCATTATTTGCAACAATGGGATTCAATGAACATCTTGGTACTATTTACTACAAACCACACTTCACAAGTGAGAACGCTGAGGCTGGAACTGCTAATCTGCCCAAAGTTCCACTGTTGTGTAGAGGTGAAATTTTAACACAGTACAGTCTCCTCCAGAGGTTGTGATTTTGATCTCCTTTCCAGCGCTCCTCCAACTTACCATCTGGCAGGTCTTAGAGACCACACTAAACGGGAGAGTTGGAACCCCGAGTATCAGTACTTGTTGAGAGTAAAAACGAATGTTGAAGTATCTTGGCTCTGATAAGCACACTTCGGATTTTTCAGACAAAGCTAGAAGTTAGATTTTTTTTTCAGGTTTCTAAGAGTATCCATGGCAGAAAAAGTCCTTTGTAATAAACATTTCAACCAAATAGAAAACTGCTAGCCAGGCGTGGTGGCGCACACTTATAAACCCAGTACTTGGGAGGCTGAGACCGGAGGATCCGGGTTCGTGGACAGCCTCAGCTACTTAGTGAGGCCCTCCACAACTTAGTGAGACCCTGTTTCAAAATAAAGAATAAAAATAGAGCTGGGGATGTAGCTCAGAGGTGGAATGCCCCTGAGTTCAATCCCCAGTACCACACACACACACACACACACACACACACAAAACTGTAAAGAATTTTTAAACAAATAGTTAATATGATATCGCCACAGATAATATACTTAACTATGATGAAGTGCCCTGAGGGCTCACCTAGTTTTGATTCTGGAGCTTTATGGACCAGGGGCTTCACCACCAGCATCGTCATTAGTGAGTAGAATGAGTGTCAAGACCTGTCATGTACAGAAGTTCACGCTGGTCTCACATACTCCAGACATCTCCCCAGCACTGGAGGGTATCTTGTGAGATGAGAAGGCAAATCAAGCCACAGAGGGACAGTGAAACAAACCCAAATTTAATAAAGCTGTAAATATTGCCGGGCATAAATATTGTGGCAACACAAGCCTGTAATCCCAGCTACTGGGGTTGTGGGGGGGGGGGAGGCTGAGACAGGAGGATCACAAGTTTGAGGCCAGCCTGGCAATTTAGCAAGACCTTGTTTCAAAATAAAACAATAAAAAGGGTTGGGGTATAGCTCAGAGGTAGAGTACCCCTGGGTTCAATGCCCAGTAACAAACACACACACACACACACACACACACACACACACACACACAGCTGTTAATGCTGACTGAGTACTTACTAAGTAGCAGGTATTTAAAATAAGGTTCCTTCCCAACACCTACACAGTCCTAATACAGAGTAAGCATTACATAGATATTTATTAAGTAAATAATAAATGGGTAATGTTGGGGGGGTAAAAAACAGTGATACCAGCCGGGCGTGGTGGCGCACGCTTGTAATCCCAGTACTTTGGGAGGCAGAGACCGGAGGATCGGGGTTCAAGGCCAGCCTCAGCTCTCTCTCTCTCTCTCTCTCCCTGTCTCTCTCTCTCTCTCTACCTAGTGAGGCCCTCCGCAACTTCGTGAGACCCGGTTTCAAAATAAAGTATAAAAAAATAGGGCCGGGGGTGTAGCGCGGAGGTAGAACGCCCCTGCGTTCAATCCCTGGTACCGCAAAAAAAAAAAAAAAACAGTGATACCAATTACAATGGCTGTTTTCATAGAAGTCCTAAACTTCCAATCTGCAAAGTAATAAAGTATAAGCGTGTACAAAAAATAATGTAAAATAAGGTTCTTTTACATCTGTTGTTTCATTTAACTTATTCCACAAATATTTATTAAATGCCTCTGTGTCAGATGGGGCACCAGGTATTGCGGATAAACTAGAGAGATGGTGCTCCTCTGTGAAGCATGTGCAAGAAAGATATGAAATAACTATTTGCTTAAATAAATAGCTGTAATTACTGGGGAGGGGACATAACAAGGGCAGGGGCTGGAGGGAGGAGGCTTTTTGAAAAAAAATTACGTTGAGCTCTGAGAACGGAGTATGAGTGAAAAATTCAAAGCTAGCCGGGCGTGGTGGCGCACGCTTGTAATCCCAGTACTTTGGGAGGCGGAGACCGGAGGATCCGGGTTCGCGGCCAGCCTCAGCTCTCGCTCTGTCTCTCTCTGTCTCTCTCTCTCCTTAGTGAGGCCCTCCGCAACCTCGTGAGACCTGGTTTCAAAATAAAGCATAAAAAATAGGGCCGGGGGCGTAGTGCGGAGGTAGAACGCCCCTGCGTTCAATCCCCGGTACCGCAAAAAAAAAAAGAAAAAAAAGAAAAATTCAAAGCTATAATAACATAACATTTAACTACCATAACAAATAACATGTGTGAAACTCGGAGGCAGGATGGAACGTGGCATAGTCAAGGAAGCCAGAGACGAAAACTACAGCTAAAAAGAGGAAGACCCAGGTCAGATTGAGCAGGGCCAACTGGGTGATGGGATTCTTATCTTCACCCCTGCCCCAAAGGCAAACCATGGAAGAATTTTTCGGCAGTAATATGTCACAATTACATGTGGACTTTCCTCATCCATTCATTCTTCATTCATTCATTCATTTGGGGCACTGGGGGTTGAACCTAGGGGCATTCTACCCCTGAGCTACACCCCCAGCCCCAGCCCTGTTTTATTTTTTATTGGGAAACAGGGTCGTGCTGTGTTGCAAAGGGTCTCACTAAGTTGTTGAGACCATCCTCAAACCCGCGATCCTCCTGTCTCAGCCTCTCGAGTTCTGGGATTACAGGTGTGCACCACCACGCCTGGCTCCTAATTTATTTGTTCGAATATTCTCACTGTTATCTCATTCTTACAGAAAATAAGATCAGAGACCAAGTCTTGGAAATTACACTAGCTTTCTTATAGCAATATATTCTTTCCTTTCACTAGCAGAAAAATAAGATAATGTGGGTCAGGATTATTATCCCTCTCCTCTTACAACTAGTCTCCTTCACAATACCACCTTATAAATTTCTCCTTGTAAAGATTATGGGATAGCGGGCTTAAACAATAAACCAAGCCCTTAAAAGCCTAATAAAGGATATATTACTATTGATTCTGTTTCCATTTTGTTCTTTAAATCTCACAACTGTAAAATAAGAATCTCCCTTATGGTAAAGAATGAATAAAGAATGATTGTTAATATAGTTCTAAGTAGAAAATTTCCCAGTGATTCTAACATTAAGTTCATGCAACCAACACTTATGGGCTGCCATTTTGAAATCTACTTTCCTGAATACATTGTCCATAAATTCACTGCTTTCTTATCTTACTGGCGGTGACCTCCATAACCGAGCTGACCCTTCCCAGAGGGTCCCTGACAACCCCATAAAGACTTGACTAGGGACACCTGCTGAGAGGAAATAGTAAACGCTTGAAGTGTTCTGACATTACCTTGGTCATGAATTTCTCTCAGGAATTTATCATACCGCACAATTCTTGCTTTTTAAATTAAGCTATCTCAGCCAGGCGTGGTGGCCCACACCTGTAATCCCAGTACTCTGGAGGCTGAGACAGGAGGATCGCAGGTTCACAGTCAACCTCAGCAACTTAGTGAGGCCCTCCACAACTTCATGAGACCTTTCAAAATAAGAAAATAAAAAGAGCTAGTGGTGTAGCTCAAAGGTAGAATGCCCCAGGGCTCAGTCCCCAGTACCACACACAGACACACAGACACACACACAATAAATTATTGTCCCTTTCACATCATGTTTTTTATTTGTCTTCAGTAACAAACTAAAAAATGAAATTTCACAGTTGTTTCTAATCCTTTGACCTCAATTTTAAAGGTCTTATTAATTCTTTCAAAGTATAATTTCTCTGGGTCTCTAGTTTTTTCATTTGTAAAACGAAAGTGATTTGGACTTGATACTCCTTTCTACCTAAATGTTTCTCTAACTTTTGTGTGCGTGCATGCTACTGGGGATTGAACCCAGAGGAGGTTCTACCTCTGAGTTATACCCCTAGCCCTATATGTTTTATCTATCTATCTATCTATCTATCATCTATCTATCATTTATTTATTTATGTGTGTGTGTGTGTGTGTGTGTGTGTGTGTGTGTGTGTGGTACTGGGGATTGAGCCCAGGAGCATTCTACCTCTGAGCTACACCCTCAGCCCTATTTTATTTTTTTTTTAACTTTGAAACAGGGTCTCACTAAGTTGCTGAGGGCCTTGCTACATTGCTGAAACTGTCCTCAAACCTGCAATCCTCATCTCAGCCTCTCACAGACTGGGATTACAAGCATGTGCCACTGCTCCTGGCTTCTATAATTTTTTTTTTTGGTTTTTTTACTTTGCCCATTATTCAAACATAAGTGTAATAATTTGAGAAATCTGACCAATGAGTTGCGCTTACTCCCTCACAACTTGTTTTGAGAACCTACTTTTCTGTAACTTGATACCAAACACTTCATATTTTGCCCACGTTGTTGGCTTCTGAAAGAATGAATACAGCCAGACTTCCTTCAACAGCACTGAATGAGCGCTTCCGTTGTTCACCCAACAGGGCTCAAAAATCAACTCTTGTAGTTTAAACAATTAAGGAGAAAGAGAGAGACCCATGTGACTGGGTCCTTTTTGTGCTCGGTTTCGGAAATGTCAGAAATGCCTTTGGCTGTTCAAAAAATTATTTTGGTATCTTGCCCTTTTATTAGCGTGTCCTCTTGAAAGGTCATTTGGAAAAAAGGTCACGCTTTCAGAAAACTATGGTTTCCCTGAATCCCAGTCATCCAGTTTCTCTTTCCACTGGAGAGAGCTGAGCCTTGAGTCCCAATAAAAGAGTTACCTCAGAGTTGGGGTTCAAACCAGGCATGGTGGCACATACCTATAATCCCAGTTCTTGGGAGGCTGAGGCAGAAGGATCACAGGTTTGTGGCCAGCCTCAGCAACTTAGTGAGACCCTGATTCAGATTAAAAAATAAAAATAGGGCTGGGGGTGTAGCTAGGAGGTAGAATACCCCTAGGTTCGATCCCCAGTACCACACACACAAAAAAAGAGTTGGGTTTAGGGCCTTGCATGAGCTGACCACTCGCCTCACTCCTGAGTAAGAGACTTCTAGATTGCCTGTCCCTTGATAGACATATCAACAAATAGACCGCATACATTTTATTAGATTGGTTCTAATTGGTGTTCTCTTTTTTGCTGTCCACTGACCTATCACTTGACTGGTTTCTTTGTGTGGTACTAGGAATTGTACCTGGGGGCATTCTACCACTGAACTCTATCCCCAGCCATTTTTATTTTTCATTTTGAAACAGTCTTGCTAAGTTGCTGAGGCTGGCCTCAAACCTACGATCCTCCTGTCTCATCCTCCAAGGACTGGGAAAAAAAAAAGAAAACTTCTGGAAATTATAATAGTGAAGAGAAGCAGTCACACCACCTTATTGTTGGGCCTTGTTTTATTGATATTTTCTACCTATCTACCCAGTTTCCTTATAACTGTTCTTCCTCCTCCCACCCCAATTCCTAATGCCAGAGTTAAAGCCAAGAAAGCATCAAAACCCCAAGTTTGATGTTTTTCTCACCCCAGAAATTTGATAATTTTGGATCACATAGAATAGGTAGAATGGAATTGGTCATCTGGCAACTTTTTTTTATTGTACTGGGGATTGAACCCAGGGGCATTCTGTCTCCAACCTACACCCCCAGCCATTTTATTTTATTTTATTTTATTTTATTTTATTTTATTTTATTTTATTTTATTTTATTTTATTGTTTCAAAACAGAGCCTCATTAGGTTAGGCTTTCAACTTAACTGAAAGTCTCGCTAAGTTGCCAAGGCTGGCCTTGAACCTACAATCCTCCTGTCTCAGCCTAAGTTCTCAGATTACAGTTGTGCACCACCATACCTGGCTGGCAAACTTTCAGAAAATCAGAAGCATTGGGGGAAAAAAATTACTGGATCAAAATAGAATTCCAAAGCCAGGTGTGGTGGCGCACGCTTGTAATCTCAGTACTTGGGAGCCTGAGACAGGAGGATACGGGTTCGCAGCCAGCCTCAGCTACTTAGTGAGGCCCTCCACAACTTAGTGAGACCCTGTTTCAAAATAAAGAATTAACCGGGCATGGTGGCGAACACTTGTAATCCCAGTACTTTGGGAGGCAGAGACCGGAGGATCCGGGTTCACGGCCAGCCTCAGCTTGCTCTCTCTCTCTCTCTCTCTCTCTCCCTGTCTCTCTCTCTCTATACTTAGTGAGGCCCTCCACAACTTCGTGAGACCCGGTTTCAAAATAAAGTATAAAAAATAGGGCCGGGGGTGTAGTGCAGAGGTAGAAGGCCCCTGGGTTTAATCCCCGTACTGCAAAAAAAAAAAAAAAGATTATTAAAATAAAGAATTAAAAAATTGGGCCGGGCGTGGTGGCGCACGCTTGTAATCCCAGTACTTTGGGAGGCG